>JAABOM020087490.1:0-29771 GCA_011800125.2 Solanum clarkiae | reverse complement strand
CTAAGGGAGTTATGTTCTTGCAAGACATACTCCCTTATATAATTTCCAAGTCTTTCCCCCATCCAATCATAATAAAACACATACTTGGCCCCATAATTTATTTTAACTCTTAAGGAACTCAAATTGAAATAAAATGCACATTTGGTCCCAGACTTTTTCCAAGTTGGACCAATTAAGGATTTATGATTCTTAACTCCCCAAAATAATTTATATATATATAAAAAATAATATTTTGCATGGTCTAAACCTTAAAATAAACACTTAAATCCCGAATTGCTCAAAATTTCCAATAATCGTCCCAATTTCACAAGCATTTCAAATGTTCGAAATTACGGGTTCTAACACATCTGGCTCCTCTCTTGCTAGGATTTTCTTATTGTTCACCGCTGTCTCTTTTTTTTCGAATTTTTTTCGGCTTTCGTCTCTGGTTTTCGTTTCTGATTTTCTGGTTTTTGATCTTATTTCCCTTTTTTTTTGGTAAAAAAAATGAGCAATATAGGGGATTCGGGTTTTTCGTTGGCAAGCAATCGGGAAAAGGAGAAGGGAATGGGAAAATGGGGAAGATTGGGAACGGGAACGAGGTCTGGGAAAGGGGAATGGTGGTATGGGGAAGGGGATGGGCGTGCATGGAAGGGGAAATGGTTCTGGGAAAAGAGGAAAGGAGAAGAAGAAGAAGAAGGGCGACGTTTAGGGTTTTTGGGAAAGGTGGAAAAATGAAGAAGAAGGAGGCGGTGAAGGAGATATAAGGGGCGCGTGGCGCTCACGCCCGCTAATTGATTTTTTTTTAAAAAAATTATTCGGGAATTGTTAAAAAATATAAATAAAGTTCGATGACTAATTTGACACCGTAGAGGGTAAAAATTGGGTGTCAACACAAATTTTTATGTGTAATTGTAGATTGTTTATTTTATAATTATTTACCATCTTTTCAATTTTAACAATAGATGGCCTATATATCTTTATTAAATTAAAAATTGACATTTTATTAGTGATAAATTTATTAAGATCATAATTATTTATTCTCAAATAATTTTTCAAGTGACAAAAATAACAAATATGATGACGAAATTATTGTTCTCCTAACTAGTTAGAAGCCACAAAAAAATCTACTTTGATCTTGTTACATGAAATAGAAAATATCATAATAATTCAAGGGTATAATGAGAAAGAAGTTCTTTTGTAAAGTTTTAAACCAAACACAAGATTAGATGTGAAGCAATGAACCAAATGCTTAATAAAAAATAATCCTTGCATTACTAATTCCTGTGATATTCCAACAATTCAATTATTTTGAAATGCAAGTATAATTTTTTGCTGATAGATTTGAATGAACACACTCCGACTCCCGAGATCCGCGTTGGTTGTATGACCAGAAAATCTGTACTAAAGGAATTGACTGGTTTCAAGGAATAATTAATTTTTTAGGTAGAGAAAACAACAAGAATATCTTTGAGTTGATTAATTAATGAATTTACAACATACTCAGGTTTCCTCATGTTAGAAAACGCGTGTCTCTATAGAAACCACAGGTTTTACTTTAGTTTTTGATGAATGGAAACATTATTAATTTCTCATAACATATCATCGCGTTCATGTGGCTCATATCTCTATCTCTATCATGCAAGTCATTTTTACTCTTATAAATTGACAAATTACGTAAGTGTAGTCATGTATGACAATATTGATCTTTTAAATGTAATGATGCACACAAACCTTATATATGTCAAAATCTATTTTTACGTAAAATTTCAACTTGTAAAAATATTTCACATTATCAGGCATGAACCACAGGCCTCTATAAAAAAATGTATTTATAGTCATAAAAATGAGAAGCTAAATTATTTGCTAGAACAAATAGAAATAGCTTGATCGTATAGTTTTTGCATTGCTTCTTTCGCTGTTCACTTTGAGATACATTTTCACATGTTAGTTAAAAGTGCTTTTCAAGGTCGCCTTATTTTTAAGTTAAAAAATGTCAAACTTATGTTGCTTCGTCTGTCTATAAAATTTTGTATTTAATAATATAATGTAGATATTACAATTTATTTTTATATATTTATCAAGTAACATGATAAACACATGCAAAACACGTATATTTGACTAGTATATCTCATGTGTCGGACCAAAGGAAGTTAGACTTAATAGTATTGATCATACAAGTTTTATCCCTTATGCTATGTTGATTCGATAAATTATGAATCATATATTATGTTTGTTACAAAAAAGACATCTAGTAATAATTATTATAATAAAAGAAAATTATATTTTTCAAAAATTAAATTATATGATTAAATAATTTTTAAACATAATTTGTAAAATATTACAATAACGACAACTTAAAGTACGTTAGACCCGCTAAACATCGATAATTCAAGAAATCATGTGTATTGTTCATATATGTCAAACCAAAGAGAGTCAAAATATTGATAGCATTGATCCTATAAGTCTTATCCTCTATGTTATGCTAATTTGATAACTTATAAATCATTACATATATATCTTTAAAAAACATGTGAATAAAGGATTTTTTAATTATTATATTTTACAAAATTAATTATATGATTAAATAAGAAGGGGACTTTATTCTATTTAATTATTTTTAAAAATAATAAGGTACAAACTATAATAAAAATTAAGTGAAGAAGATTTTCTTATTATGGTAAAATTCCTACAGAGAAGGCTTGTCCAACTAAATAAACTTGATCCAAAAAAAAAATATAATTTAAAAACTTTCAAAATAATAGGCACATCAAATTTAATAAACATGCAAGGAAAAAAAAGGCAGGGGGGAGGGGGGGGTTAAAGGTAAAAAAAAAAAGTCTATAAAAAGGTCCAAAAATAAAGGAAAAGTTTTCAAATAAAAGTCCAAAAAATAAGCAAAAAACTTTTCTACTAATACTTAAATTCCTAAGTTTATGGGACACTTCTAAATCAATTAACTTAAATTTTGATAAAAGAAATTCTAATTATTTATTTTTTATAATATTGACTAAACTTCTAAAATATGTGGAGAATAATTAAGTAATTCTTTTATTAGACTCCTAATGGATATACTTTTTAGTATTAGATTTTCAATTAGATTCCATAATCTTTTCTTATTTGAATAATATTACAACACCTATTATTTATATACTGACAATGATATTACACATCGTATTGGGGAAGCATGTACTAAATAGAGGCTTGCCTCAGGAGTATTGTGTGACAAGAAGATACCACATAACCTCAAAGGTAAGTTTTACAGAATAGTGGTTAGACCATCTTTACTGTATGGGGTGGAGTGTTGGCCAATAAAAAATGCACATATACAGAAGATGTATGTCGCAGAGATGAGGATGTTGAGATGGATGTGTGGTCACACCAGGAGTGATAAGATTAGGAATGAGATCATTCGAAAGAAGCTAGAGATGGCCCCTGTGGCTATAAGATGGGGGAAGCAAGACTGAGTTGGCTTGGATATGTGCAGAGAAGGAGTACCGATCCTCCTATTGAGAGGTACTAGAGGTTGGTTTTGGGAGCTAAACGGAGGGATAGAGGTAGACTGAAGAAGTATTGGGGGAGGTGATCAGAGAGGATATGACAAAACTTGATCTCACTGAGGACATGACCTTAGATAGAAAGGAGTGGAGGTCGCGAATTAGAGTAGCAGGATAATTAGTTGGTAAGGTTAGGTGGATGTCTAGCTTTGGAGTATAGTAGGGTAGCAGTGTATTATATCATGTGTTGTCATTATCAATCGTATGTGTGTTAAATTTATTGTAGTTACATATTGTTATGTACTTTTCGTTGT
Organism: Solanum clarkiae; assembly: GCA_011800125.2. Classification (NCBI taxonomy): domain Eukaryota; kingdom Viridiplantae; phylum Streptophyta; class Magnoliopsida; order Solanales; family Solanaceae; genus Solanum; species Solanum clarkiae. Next base: position 25,981 of record JAABOM020087490.1, on the reverse strand, counting down.
TAGTCGCCCTTTCTATTCCCTTTCCTTTCCTTTTTGTCATATCTAGTTTATTCTGCTTATGGGTTTTTGAGACGAGAGTTTTCAGGAAATAACCTCTCTATTTCTATGAGATAGTGGTAAGGTCTACGTACATTCTACCTTCCCCAAACCCCACTTGTGGGATTCCACTAGGTATGTTATTATTGTTGTTGGTGGTGGTGTATTATTTATATATTCCATCAACTCTAATAAAGAATGGGACTATCAATACATAAGATTCTATGTATAACTCTCAAGCTTAGTATCTCGTCTCAATTCTGCTCCTTTTCATGACACTCTACTCTATCAACTTAAGCTTATAGCTCCTATTCAACTCTCTATCAATCCACATCCTCTTATTCCATTCAAGCATACTTCTGAGCCTCAAGGTGCTACCCTTAAGGCGATCATATTCATACAAAACTAATCCTCAATACTTAGCTCTATACTATACTTCCACAGGGGCTTCCAGTAAAAGATCACCAGTCCTCTTCACTACTTCACTATCACGAAGTCTTTGATACTCAATCATCAATACTTGCATAACAACACCCACGCATTCAAGCCTATCACTCTAACCACTTCAACTCTGTCTTAGAATTTTCAAGCCTAGTTAGCACTTCTACCTCTACCATTTAATAAGCTCTCACTAAAAGACACACCAACCATCATACTCTTACCGATCTATTACATATCATATTGTCTCACCTCTCCCCTCCTCCCTATCTCTACCCCTACATGACACAAGTACAACACCAATGTCACAATAAGGATATATTCAATCCTCACTCTCTCTCATCAACTATGCCTCCTCCATTCTCATTGATATTTCTATCAAGACTGAAAATTCGAATCACTGAAAGAACTTGGAATGACGATCATTAGCATGATTCAATCGAGAAATCTCATTTGAGAATATTCATAATGAAGTACAATCTCTCTGATCTATCAAGACTCATTCTGAGTTCACAGAGTTATATGTACTGTAAAACTCAAGTCGCATCTCATTCAACATAGGAGTGGAAACACTTAGATCCATAGGATTAGATCAAAGTGAATGAATGAATTCATCACTTTTCATCCTCAAAATTCAATATGAATAAGAATTAACAAGTGGTATATGGGACTAGGCCATGGGCATGGTAGTTATACACCAGATGGGAATAGAGCATCACCTCAATGGAAGAATAAGAAACGTATAATATGACAAGAACTGATGTCTCATCTTGATCAGCCCATCTCTATCAAAGACAAGATCTACTTCAGTCTATCATGTCATCTCCCCCTTAGATCAAGGGTCATCTCTTTAAGATTTGTGAATCAGTTCTCTATACTAGGCTATAAGCACAGATATACAAATGGTCAAGGAATCACTATCCGCAAGAATGTGTTAAAATCTTCTGTTATGCTAATCACATATATATGACTAGCCACTCAGACTCTTTCCAAAGATATCACTCCTAGCTTCCTCTCATCTCTATAGAACTCTCTCTATGTTTGCTACTCTTAATGGCATACATAACCACTTCCCACAACTCTTATAATCTAACCTCTTCTTTTGCCTGCTAACACTTAACTTCTATGCTCTCATAAACTCATTTGTATAAGACTTAGACTATAAGGGAAAAACTCATCATCATCTATCCATACGTCCCAATAAAATTAGTTGCTCGGGATGATAAGGAATGCTTACCTCAGCCTACTCCACATTGACAACTCAAATAAACTATCTACATTCTTATAGCATTCGTAAGTTAGGGCTTCACACATCTTTACACAATCATGGGTACATATCTCAAGTCTCTTCTTATCTATTGTGTTATCCTCGTTTCACTCATCTTATCTAAAGGGAACTTGTATTCTTCCCATAGCATCACTTCCTCACATATAAAAATCTTCATCTCGAACATACACTAGGCAAAGCCTCTTAGAGAAAATCTCCAACTAAGACTATTATTCTCACAATATTGTTTCTTCTTCCACTCTTCTCCTCAAAATTCAAGCTTAGGTTCTACCACTAACATGTGCATCTATCACACATCTCTCTAATATCACACCAACTTACCACTACTAGGTAAAACTCTGGGGAATATAAGCCCACTAAAATCGCATAGCGAGTATTCAATATGCATTCCCCTTCTCACGACTCAATACCACTCATATACACATTATATCTCCTTACCTCACTAAGCTCATAATTCAATGAGTCTCATGAACTCTCACTAAAAAAATCATACGCCTAATTTAGATCTATCATATTGAAAACAATCTTTCCCCCTATTCAACATCCACACTTCACCCTCAATAGTGTGGATACTACAACACATCGACATAAACTTCCTTCTTGTTTGAGCACACTCTATCACATTCTAACAATAACTCTTTCTCTACACCTTATCATGAAAAATCAAGGGGTACTTACTACTCTTTCGTCAAAACTTATGGCAATTGACTCATCATCCTATTACTTACCTAATAGATAACAGCTCTAGTCACATGTCTCAATCAGCTATCACTCTCATATCTCATCCTTTCCTTTATCAGCTCTTCTTAGAAGCATGATGGCAATTGGATAACGCGTAATGCACAAATTAAAAGAGAGTTTTTATAGAGTTTAACTCTATCACACGAATTGGAATAAGAAAGAAGTGTCATAATTCCTAATATCCTATAGCCTCCTGCTTATAAAGTGTAGCGCACAACATATCCATAAATAAGACTACTAGAAACGACTTCATAGACTCCCTAGATACTTGAACTCATGCTCTGATACCAAGTTGGTCACGCCCTGGGAGGGTACCCTAGACGTAGCATGCACTGAGAGACTATTGCTTGTCCTTAAGAGAACCACTTGGCCTCATCATATTCATTCATTCACACACTCTACTAATCAGCAGAAGACATAATAAAGTAAATTGTCACATCTCATCTAATCTTAAAATAATATTATAAATGAAAGGCTAGTAGAAAGGAACTAGCTCAACAAGTCTCAACATCAACATTCGACTCTAGTCTATTGAGCCTCTATCACTATCAAGTGGTTCCAATGATAGATCTATGACTATCTCAATCAAAATAAAGCTAATAAGTGTCTATCTCTAAAGCAAGATGAAATAAATATAATGATCCTCCGAAGAAAGAGAAGCTCACCAATCAGTTGAACATCTCAAATCCTCAGCGATGTACTTGTTTGACGATCTCCAAATCTTGTATCTACATCATTAAATGATGCAGTTCCAGAGAGGGATGTTAGTACGTGGAATGTGCTGGTATGCAAAATAGATGAATGAAACCGAAACAAGTAGAATTATATAGAAACAACAATCAATATTAAGGATAATAAAAATTATCATGTTAAATGTCTATCTAAAGTAAGAATAAAGAGTAGAAAAGTGACCCATCAACCAATTAACTCATCAATCGAATATGACTCATCTCGGAAGGACTCATCTCATCTCATCTCATCTCATCTCATCTCGACTCAGATTACTCAGTTTGGGAATTTTGTGGGAGTTTCTCTTAACCGATAACAACCATTAATGAGCCAGAGGTTGTACAACAATCATGATAATGTTTCCACAGTCGTCCCATACTTGCCAAGGGAGGAATATGATTCACAAGGAATCTGAACTCAATATCCTCCATCGGTTTCAGGGATGTAAATTCGAGAAGAGACCATGCGATGTAATGGTTCAATCCTCTCCTACACTGGGCCGGCATAGGTAATGAGTGCAAGTGGGACTCACTCTTAGTCATTTGGGTGCTCGATACTCCTCCAAAGACTTAATGCTCATAAGACTCCTTGTCACCATCTCAAGTAGCCTCATGGAGGCACTCATCATCTCAATTGGTCTCATGGAGACTCTCATCATCTCAATTAGTCTCATGAGACTCTCATCATCTCATTAACTTAAATTCAAGGGTCCTCTATTATTTTTGGGACTTTAACTTAGCTTAATGAACTCAATTCTAATATTAAGAACTCAAGGATTCAGATCATCAATTAGAAGAAGTTGTTTGGACAGAACATCAAGAACTCAATTATGAAGACTCATAGGATCATCAAGATCAAATAACTCAAACTCATACTCTCATCAAGATTTCCATCAACATACTCACATCAAGGCTTTAGACTCCATCCCTAGGTTCATTCATATATGCTTTCAAAAGTTAACATATAGTGTTTATACAATATCTCATGAAAAATATTTAATTCAAGAAAAGAAATTTATGATGATCATCAACATATGAAAAAAATATGTAATAGATATAATTTTTAAGAATATAATCAAGAAAGTAGTTCAAGAAACATATATGGGGACTCATGGACTCTCAACTTATTTATGATCATCCATGAGGCACATGGGAGAATAATCCCATTCTTTCGTTTAGCCTTATACACCTGGAAAGTTGATGATACCATCTAAATTTGATGAATACAAGTTTTCTTTCAGAAAATTCTTAATCTCGGTAGTTCTTTTAGAGTGGAAGAACTTGGAAAGATATTGTTTGAAGAGCTTCTCTTTGATTCTTGAATTCTTGATTTAGAATCTTTAGAGTTCTTGATGAAGACCCTAATTCTTGAAGAGGAAGAATAAATAAATCCTTTCTTGGGATTCTTGAATTTGTTTTCTTGAAATCCTAGGTTATGATTTAAGATACTATTAGAGATTCATGAATAGATGAAGAAATTTGGGTTGGATAGATTGAAATTTATGAAGAATAACTCACCTTGAGGATGAATCTTGAAAGCTAATCCTAACTTTGATGACTTTCTTGATGATTTTTGAGCGTTTATGTTTAGGAGGGAATGAGAAGGTTTTGATTATGAAAAGTGATGTTTTATGCGTTTTGAGGCCTTAAATAGACCCTCAAAGGTACTAGGATAAAAGCACCCTCAAAATAAAAATAAAAAATGTCATTTATCTCATCTAGAAAGGGTCCGCGTTAGGTCCGCGACGAGCACTGAGTGTGGACCTTCAGACAGCTCTACACTCCCTCACTAAAATAGTCATAGCTTTCTACTTCAATCTCTAATTAAGGCAAATTAAATGCGTTCAAAAGTTAATTCAAATATCTTCGATTTGATATATTATGGATCACCTAACTCATTATACTTTATTAGATATGGTCATTTGAAGTTGACCCTTCTATCAAATCATACAAAAACTTAGTTGGTAGAAATTCTTTGGACTTGGCTTGATGTAAAAGATCTCTTATATTTGTTTATTGAACTTAACAGGAGTTGGGAATTGACCGAAAGGCCCCTTGAATTAAAAGAAAATGTTCACCCCGAAAATGCAGACGTGTATTTTTTTTAATGTTTGTTTCTGAACGAGTTTTCAATTCCAGATGAAAAAATCAAAAACAAATACAAATTTTAGTCCACGTCTTTGACATGTTACGCCTTAAGCGTGCACCAACACTGTTTTTCATTTAATTATGAAAAAAAATAATTTTTGACTCTGTTTCTTTAAAATTCGAACGAGATCATTTTCCCATTCAATTTTTCATGCTGATTGCATATCTGGTCTCGTATTCGTAAATGGAGCATGGAAAGACACATTATGCACATGATACCCTATAGGAGAGGTATTTCAGTAATATTACCAGGTGGTACATGTAACTTAAGGGATAAGACTTGTAGGATCAATACCATTAATGTCTTAACTCCCTTTGGTTCGATATATATGAACCACATTACAAATTATGTTTAAAAATTATTTAATCATATAATTTATTTTTTTTAAATATAAGAATTACAAAATTACTTTACTAAATGTCTTTTTGGTAACACATATATGTAATGATTCATAATTTTTCAAATTGACATAACATAGGGGATAAAAGTCGTGATGTCAATAATATTAATGTTTGACTCTCTTTGGTTCGATAAATATGAACTATATGCATGATTTATTTATTGACATTTATCGGTTTTAAAGTCCTTTAAGTTGTCATTATTACAATATTTTACAAATTATGTGTAACACCCCGTAATATTATCGAAATGTCCCTAAAATGTAATCATGCGCACTACGCGTCTTCCAAAGCTCCAATTAAAAATTTGAGATCGAATTTGCAATCAGCAAGATAAATCGAGTGGAAAAATGGTCTCGACCTGATTTAAGAGCAATCGGGTCATAAAATAATTTTCGCTAATTAATTGTGAAACAGTATTGATCCGCACCCCTGGCGTGATGCGGAGGGGCCGCAGACTAGCATTTGTGTTTTTTTTTAAATTTTGATTGGAAATTAAAATTTTACAGAAATTCATGAAATACACTGGTCCGCACCCCTGGCGCGTCACGGACCAGTGTACCACTTTTTAAAATTTTCTCTTTTAAATTCGGGAAGGGTATTTTGGGTATTCTCAACCTATTTTAATATCCCAAAACGTATTTCTAAGCCTCAATTCGTATGAAAGGGTTTCACAAAACCTATTTTTCCTAAATCTAAAAGGGAGAAACTGAGAGAAGGAGAAAAGAGAAAGAGGAGGGTTTCAAAGCAGGGCCAAATTCATGAAGAAAGTTGGGAATTCTTCAATCCCAAGTATGTAAAGGCTACCTAAAGCATGAGATTGTTCTTCCATGTGCCCCCATGATTGAGTTAGGTTGACTAGTTGAAGTAATGAGTCTTACCTGTGATTTATTGAAAGTAACTGTGAAAATTATCTGGAAAATTTTTTATATTTTCATAAATTGATGATCATCATATTTGAATTTACTATTTACATATGTTATTGGATGATTGTGTACCTAATCTACATGATTTTTCCTGTTAAAGATTCATAAATGAACTTAGGGGTGATGTTTAGAGCCTGGGATATCTGATTGTGTTGGTTGTTCTGGTCCGAGTCTTGAGATGGGTGTGGTGATAGCTGCAATAGACGAAGTTAATGTTCCTGAGGTCTAAATGAGATTGAGATAGAGATTGAAAGGGATAATTTGTTCCTTGAGTTCCTTGAGTTGATAGAGTGTCAGATGAGAAAAGGTCCATGCCTGAGAGGGGTTGGTTGTATAACAAACCTGATGTTGATAGACTTATAAGCATATCGAGTCCTGGGAGGAGTATTAGCACTGAAATGGCTAAGAGTGAGTTCCATTTGTACTCATTAACTATGTGGCTAGCGTAGGAGAGGATTGAACTGTGAAAGAGGATGTTTTCTTTGTCCCGCAGAGGACTTGACAGACTTCTTTGGGATCCCCGATAGACTCATCCTTTACCCGGCAAGGTACTGGGTAGAGTGACATCTCTTCATTGTATCATCACTGGCTCATAGGTGGTGATTTCGGTTATAGAAACTCCTAGATAGATTTCATGTTGATAGTACTCTGAGATTGACGTGATGGTGTGATGTGTCGATGAATAGTGATGTGATAGAGTCGTGTTCCTTACTCTGAGTTATGGTTGAGTGATTGGTTAGCTGATACTATTGTATATTGTCTAGCCTACGTTATTTTCTTTTTTACATACAGTACATTCCACGTACTAACGTCATTTGGTGCTGCATCATTTTATGATAAAGATTCCGTAGATAGAGGACTTCAGCAGGCTAATCGTTGAGGTTCACAAAACCCCAGGCAGAGACTTGGTGAGTCCTCCCTTGCTTTCGGAGGACAGATTTATCTTTTTATCTATTTTGAGCCATTTCATTGGACTGTGGTAGTCTTAGCCTATCATGGTACCTTCTTAGAGGATAGCTATAGAGAATTCATAGACATAGACAGTTGATAGTTGATGTTGAGATTGTTTTCCCCATTCCCTATTGAAATTGAGTTGTTCTTTCCTTCGTACTCTATATGATACTGATTGTGATTGTCTTTTATAGCCCATTAATAACCTTTTTAATTTCTTAATATGTTCAACTAATAAATTGATTGAACGAATATGATGAGACTAGGTTGTTCGCTTGGGGGCTAGCAATAGTCTCTGAGTGCCAGTTACGCATATGGTACCTTCCCGGTGCATGAAAAACTTGCCATTAGAGCACAAAGCTCGAGTGTCCTAGGGAGTCTATGAAGCTGTGTCTAGTAGAGTCTTGTTTATGGGTGTGTTGTGCGCCACACTTCATAAGCGGGAGGCTATAGGACATTAGGAAGTGTTACCCTTCTTCTATAATCTGGATTCGTGTGATAGAGTTTAACTTTATAGAAATCTCATCTTAACTCGTGCATTACACATTTACAGAAAATGCTACCAAAGAGAACAATTTCTCAGGGAGATGCCTCGGCCCCAGCTACTAAGAACACCGAACTAGAGGCCCATGTTAAGATAGAGGATAGGAGTCGGGGATGCCCTGCCAAGACTTCTAAGGTCCCACAGGCACCCTCTACTCATCCCCAGCCAGCTCCCAGTACCGAGGTAGAGTTTAGAGGAGCCATCAGTATGCTGACTCAGTTAGTGGCCTTCCAGGGTAACCGTCGGGGTTCTCAGACTCCTACTTCTAGGTTATAGGAGCCCTCAGCTATAACCCGACTTAGAGACTTCTTGAGGATAAACCCCGCTAGCGTATACGGTGTCGAAGGTAGATGAGGACCCGTAGAATTTTAGTGATAAAATGTACAAGGTCCTGAAAGCTTTATATGCTGATGAGCTTGAGGGAGTTAAGCTTTCTAACTAGTTGAAAGGTATTGCTAATGTTTGGTATAACCAGTGGTAGGAGAGTAGGGGTGAGAATGCAGGGCCTGCAACATGGGAGGAGTTTGAGACTGCCTTCCTTGACCACTTCTTCCCTCAAGAGTTGAGGGAGTCCAAGATGGATGAGTTTGTGAATCTGAAGTAAGGAGGGGTGATTGTGATGGAGTACAACCTTAAGTTTATTAAGCTATCCAGGTATGCTCCAGAGATGGTCCATGACATGAGGACCAGAATGAAAAAGTTCATGTCTAGTTTGGGTAGACATGTGCAGAAAAAGTGCAAGGCAGCCTTATTAATTCCCGGCATAGACATCTCCTGGATCATGGTGTATACTCAACAGACAGAGGAGGATAAAAAGAGAGATAGAGAAGATCAAATGAACAGAAAGACAAATTCAGCAGGACATAAGCCTAGCTAGTAGAGGCAGAATAAGGGGGACAAGTCCTACTTCTAGAAAAGATAATCTTATCATGCACCTTTTGTAGCGAGTGCCCCCGTGCAGCCAAATATGTATGATCAGAAATCTCATGGTTACCAGAATTTCAGGGCTCAGGGTGCCCAATCTTAGGCCAGTATGACTCAAGGTGCGAGGGGAAATCCACCTTGTGACAAGTGTGGTAAGCTTCATTTGGGTGAGTATCGTGTGGGAAAGGATGTTTGCTACTCATGTGGACAAACTGGTCACTTCAGTTATGAGTGTCCAAAGAGGAGGCAAGGTGAAGGGGGTAGCATTGCTCAGTCTTCCACAACACCCCTAATGGGCAATCACTAGAGGGGTACTACTATTGGTACAAGAGGCAGTACAAATCGACTTTATGCTATGGTTAATCAACAGAATTAGGAAGCCACACCAGATGTTGTTACGGGTATGCTTCGAGTCTTTACCTTTGATTGTTATGCATTGCTTGATCCGGGTGCCACTTTGTCTTTTGTGACCCCTTGTGTGGCTAATATATTTGGGATTGTTCCAGAGTGTTTACTTGAACCTTTTGTTGTTTGCACTCATACTGGTGAGTCTATCATAGCTGAGAGAGTTTATAGGAATTTTTAGTGTCTATTTATCTTAGAAACACCTTTGCTGACTTGGTAGAATTGGAGATGGTTGACTTTGATGTGATATTGGGCATGGATTGGCTTCATGCATGTTATGCTTCTGTTGATTGCAGAACCCGAATTATCAAGTCAATTTCTTAATGAACCTATCTTAGAGTGGAAAGGCAGTCCCGATTGTAAATGATTTTTTTGAGGTGTTTCCCAATGATCTACCTGGAGTCCTTCCTAATAGGGAGATTGACTTTGGGATTGATATTCTTCCCAAGACCTAATCCATTTCAATTCCACCTTATAGAATGGCCCCCGCAGAGTTGAAAGAATTGAAAGACCAATTGAAGGACTTGTTAGAGAAAGGTTTCATAAGGCCTAGTGTCTCTCCTTGGGATAGTCCTATCCCATTCGTGCGTAAGAAAGCTGGCTCTCTCAGAATGTGCGTAGTCTACCGGCAACTAAACAAGGTTACAATAAAGAATAAGTATCCTCTTCCTAGGATAGATGATCTATTTGACCAACTTCAGGGTGCTTATTGTTTCTCCAAGATAGACCTTAGATCGAGTTACCATCAGTTGAAGGTGAGGGAAAGTGATATTCCAAAGAAAGCCTTTAGGACATCGTATGGCCATTTTGAGTTCTTGGTCATGTCCTTTTGGTTGACAAATGCACCTGTGGCTTTCATGGATTTGATGAACAGTGTATTAAGACCGTATCTCGATATGTTCATGATCATTTTTAACGACATTCTGGTATATTCGAAGGATGGAGAGGATCATGCTAATCACCTTAGAGTGGTTTCGCAACCATTCAAAGATCAAGAGTTGTATACAAAATTCTCCAAGTGTGAGTTTTGGCTCAAGTATGTGGCTTTGTTAGGCCATGTTGTTTTGGGAGATGGTATTCAGGTGGATACTCAGAAAATTGAAGTGGTTAAGAATTGGCCTGAGCTACCTCTCCAATGGAAATAAGAAACTTCTTGGGTTTAGCAGGCTACTATCGTAGATTTGTTGAGGGCTTCTTTTCTCTGTCAGCACCCTTGAGTAAGCTAACTCAGAAGAGGGTCAAGTTTCAGTGGTCTGAGGCATGTTAAAAGAGTTTTCAAGAGTTGAAGACTAGGTTGACTACAACATCGGTGTTAACCTTTCCATATGGGACGGGGGACTTCGTGATATACTCTGATGCATCTAGGATGGGATTGGGATATGTGCTTATGCAGAGAGGGAAGGTGATAGCTTATACTTCCAGACAACTTAAGATCCATGAGAAGAACTATCTGACTCATGATCTCGGGTTGGCTGCGGTGGTATTCGCACTTAGGATTTGGCATTATTACTTGTATAGAGTGCATGTTGACGTGTTCACTGATCACAAGAGCTTGCATACGTGTTTATCCAGAAGGAGATTAACCTGCGATAGAGGAGGTGGTTGGAGTAGCTCAAAGATTATGACATGAGCATTCTCTACCACCTAGGTAACACTAACATTGTTGTTGATGCTCTTAGCATAATGTCTATGGGTAGCACTGCCCATGTAAAGGACGAGAAGAGAGAATTAGCCAAGGAATTACATTGATTAGCTCGACTGGAGTACAACTTGAGGAGAAAAATGAAGGCGGGATCAATGTTCAGAATGGTTCTGCTTCATCCTTAGTATTAGAATTGAAAGAAAAGCAAGACCAAGACCCTGTCTTATTCTAATTGAAAGAAGTGGTTCACAAGTAGAAGGTAATGGTTTTCTCCAAAGGGGGAAATGAGGTGTTGAGGTATCAAGAAAGATTGTGTGTGCCCAATGATGATGCCATTCGAGATAGGATCATGGCCGAAGCTCATAGCTCCAGATATTCTATTCACCTCGGTTCTATCAAGATGTACCACGACTTGAGAGAAGCCTATTGGTGGAATAGGATGAAGAAAGACATTGTTGAATTTGTCTCTAAGTGCCCTAATTGTCAACAGATCAAGGTTGAACATCAGAGACTTTGTGGACTAGCTCAGAACTTTGAAATTCCTGAGTGGAAGTGGGAGATGATCAACATGGACTTCAATACTAGCTTACCAAAACCCCACAAGTAGCATGATTTGGTATGGGGTGATTGTGGATAGGATGACTAAATCAGCCTACTATTTTGCAGTTAAGACAACTAATACGACTGAGGAGTCTACCCAATTATATATTCATGAGACTGTGAGGTTACATGGGGTTCCCTTGTCCATCTTCTCAGACAGAGGAGCTCAATTCACCTCTCAATTTTTGATATCTTTTCAAAAAGGAATGGATATGAAAGTGAATCTGAGCATAACTTTTCACCCTTAGACAGACGGAGAGGCTGAGTGTACCATTCAGACCTTGGAAGAGATGTTGAGAGAGAGTGTCATTGACTTCAAGGGAAATTGGGATGATCATCTACCATTGATTGAGTTTGTGTAACAGTAGTTACCATGCTAGCATTCAGATGGCCCCTTATGAGGCATTATATGAGAGGAGATATAGATCACCGATGGTTGGTTTAAGGTTAGTGAAGCTGAGTTGATTGGACCTGATCTTGTTCACCAATCCATAGAGAAGGTGAAGGTCATCAGAGAAAGGTTAAAGACAACACAAAGTCGTCAGAAGTCTTATACGGATGTGAGAAAAAGAGACTTGGAGTTTGAGGTGGGTGATTGGGTATACTTGAAGGTGTCACCCATGAAGGGTGACATGAGGTTTGGTGAGAAGGGGCAATTGAGTCCATGTTATATTAGACCATATCAGATTGTGAGGAGGATTGGGAAGGTCGCTTATGAGTTGGACTTGCCTTCCGAGTTAGATGGAGTTCAACCGGTGTTTCATGTGTCAATGCCAAAGAAATGTTTGGGAGATCCTACTTTGGCAATCCCTATTAAGATTATGGGAGTGAAGGATAGCTTATCTTACGAAGAAATTCCTGTCCAAATCCTTGATCGACAAGTTCGTAAGCTGAGGAACAAAGACATAACCTCTCTTAAAGTCCTATGGAGGAATCAATTTGTTGGGGAAGCTACGTGGGAAGCTGAGGAAGCGATGAAACTCAAATACCTACACCTATTCATGCCGAATGAAGATGATGTCGAAGGTAATGTCTTACCTCTAATGTTATTGAATGTCCTCTTTCTTTGAGTTGATGTCTTAATCCGATTCTATTCTCAAGTCTAAGATAGAGGTAGATAAGTGATGGATAGTTGAGAGTTCGAGAGTTCCCGAGTGAGGGGTGAGATGAGTTTTAAGTCTACTCATGTTTTATTCTACCCGTACTCATCATTTGAGGATAAATGATCCCAAGGGGGAGATGATATAACACCCTATAAAGTTACCGAAATACCCTTAAAATGTAATCATGCGGACAACGCGTCTTCCAAAGCTCCGACAGGAAATCTAAGACCTAATTTGCGATTAGAGAAGAAAATCTAGTGGAAAAATAGTCTCGACCTGATTCAATAGCAATTTGGGTCAAAAAATAATATTCGCTAATTAATTGCAAAACAATGTTGATCCATTCCCCTAGCGCGACACGGAGGGAGCGCAGACTAGAACTTGTGTGTTTTTCATTAAAATTTCTATGGGAATTGAAATTTTATGAAATTAACAATATACACTAGTCCTACATCGCGGACCAGTGTACCATTTTTAAAATTTTCTCTTTTTAATTTGGGAAGGATATTTTGGGTATTCCCAGTCTATTTTAATATCCCAAAATGTACTTCTAAGCCTAAATTAGTACAAAAGGGTTTCACAAAACCCATTTTTCCTAAGTCTAAACAGTAGAAACTAAAAGAAGGAGAAAAGAGAAAGAGTAGGGTTTCAAAGTCCAGGGCCAAATTCGTGAAGAAAGTTGAGAATTCTCCAATTCCAAGTATGTAAAGGCTGCCCAAAGCATAGATTATTCTCCTATGCCCCCATGATTGAGTTAGGTTAACTAGTTGAAGTAATGAGTCTTACCTATGATTTATTGGATTTAACCGTGGAAAATATCTTTAAATTTTTGTATATTTTCATAAATTGATGATCATCATATTTGAATTTACTATTTACATATGTTATTGGATGATTGTGTACCTAATCTATATGATTTTTCCTATTAAAGACTTTAAGAATGAACTTAGGGGTGATGTCTAGAGCCTAGGATGTCTAATTGTATTGGTTGTTGCGGTCCGAGTCTTGAGATAGGTATGGTGATAGCTGCAGTAGATGAAATTAAGGTCCCTGAGATCCAAACGAGACTGAGATAGAGATTGAAAGGAAGAAACTATTCCTTGAGTTGATAGAATGTCAGATGAGATGAGGTCCTTGCCAAGGGCGGGGGTGGTTGTATAACAAGCCTGATGTTGATAGACTTATGAGCATATCAAGTATTGGGAAGAATATTAGCACCAAAATGGATAAGAGTGAGTCTCACTCATACTCATTAGCTACGTCACCATCGTATGAGAGGATTGGACCGTGAAAGCAGATGTTTTCGTTGTCCCACAGAGGACTTGAAATACTTCTTTAGGATCACCGACAGACTCGTCGTTTACCCCGACAAGGTACTGGGCAGATGTGGCAACGACATCTCTTCGTTGTATCATCACTGGCTCATAAGTGGTGATTGTCGATTATAGAAACTCCCAGATAGGTTTCATGTTGATAGTACCCTGAGATTGATGTGATGGTGTAATGTCTTGATGAATAGTGATGTGATAGAGTCGTGTTCCTTACTCTGAGTTGAGGTTGAGTGATTAGTGAGCTGATGTTATTGTATATTGTCTAGCTTACGTTATTTACTTTAGCCCATTTTACATATAATACATTCCACATACTAACGCCCCTTTGGCGCTGCATCATTTTATGATGTAGATTCTGTAGACAGAGGACTTCAGCAGGCTAATTGTTGAGGTTCATAGATCCCCAGACAGAGACTTGGTGAGTCCTCCCTTGCTTTCCGAGAACATATTTATCTTTTTATCTATTTTGAGTTATTTCATTGGACTGTGGTAGTCATGGCCTGTCATGGTACATTCTTAGAGGATAGGTGTAGAGGCTTCATTGACATAGATAGTTGATAGTTAATGTTGAGATTGTTTTCCCCGTTCCCTCTTGAAATTGAGTTGTTATTTCCTTCATACTCTATATGATGTGATTGTGATAGTCTTATAGCCCACTGATTGCCTTTCTAATATCTTATTATCTTCCGCTAATGAACTGATTGAACGAATGCGATGAGACTAGGTAGTTTGCTTGGGGGCTAGCAATAGTCTCCGAGTGCCAGTTACGCCTAGAGTACCCTCCCGGGGCGTGACATTATGTTTAAAAGTTATTTAATCATATGATTTATTATTTAAAAAATATAATATTTAGAAAATCACTTTATTAGATCTCTTTTTTGTATCCAATATAAATAAAGATTTATAATTAATCAAATTGACATAACACAGGGGATAAGTGTAACACCCGTAATTAGTCAAGAATTATTATTATTATTTTGAAAAAAAAAGTAAATAAATAAAAGAATAAAATCAATTCCTTTTAAAAATAGTAAATTGATTGAAAGCCCAAAAGGCTATAAGCAGCAATGCTTCCATTTCCACTTATGAAGCCAAGCAAAAAAGGGGGGGCAGAAGAAAAAAAGCTCCAGGGAATGGGGAAAACAGAAAAAAAATCCAAGGAGAACGCCAGCAACTTTTGAGAAATTGAAGTGTAGTATTGTCTGTCTGCCTCACCCCAAGAGCTTAAACCACAAGGTAATCTCCTCCCCCCTACTTCTATCTCCATTAGTAGCAAATATAGGGTATTTCAGTATGTTTTTGGATTTAATTTGAAGACTATGGGTATAGCAATTGGAAAAGAATGTTTTAGAGTTATTTACAGCAAAAGCTCAATAAGATGCTTAGGAAAAAGAATGTAATTATCATGGATAACAATTTACTGTAGTTCGGACTGATTAATCGATTTTAGTATAAGTTGGAGTGAAGAATTGAATAAATAATTAAAAAAAAGTATATCAAAATGGATGGATTATAAATTTGTTGGCAAATTCATGGCATGGGTGAGTATAAATAGACGAATTGAGAGGTAAACATGATCTCTAATGGGTTGGTATTTTAGTTTACCACATTTAGCCTAAAACAAGAATTTTAACACAAGATCGATATGATGTGATTATAGATTGACCGAAAGAAGTCTTACGGATTGCTTGAGGTGACAAGTTTGGTACTTCTACACAAGTAATGTGTATAGTAATCTTAACCGCAATTTGTGTTTTATAAGTTTAATGATTTTTACATCATTTATAAGTGAATTGTTACCAAATGATTTCAATTTGCATATGGGACAAGTTCTTTACTTGATTTGATAACGAAATAGCTATTTGAGATAATCTTACTTTTACAAGACAAGTATATTGATAAATGAGATTATTACTGTTATTTAAATGATTTTTGGGCATTTACTTGAAATATAAGTACTTTTACATGTGTTTTTTTATTAAAGTTTTGACATGATATGATTACAAGATTTACATGTTTTGTACTACTTTGAAAAAGTTTACATGGTTTATAAAGATAAGATTTCAATGGTAGTAGTCTTTGACGAATCCCGTAGCTAACGGTGAGTTTGTTAGACCTGGTGCACCTTGTATTACCGATTACAGATGGAGCCCTCGCTATTGGCAAGGTAGAACTAGCATATCGTTACCGATACCCTTCGAGGAGGGATTTACCGATATGAAAGTTACAAGTTATCTTCTATTCTTTTAAGAAGATAGACATACCGACTACCGATTACATGATTCATTCTTGAAAACCTCCCGAATATATGTGTATGATTCGATATGAAATTGTTTACCAAGTTTATTTCTAAATAGCTAAGTTGAATTACTTATATGAGACAGCACGATGGATTTTAACTATTGAATCTTGAAACAACATTTATTAGATGATTTTGATGATTATACTAGCATAATTTCTGACTTGTCCCTTATTAAAATAGTTGTGGTTATTATTATTACTCACTGAGCTAGTGTCTCACTCCCCGCTATATTTCTTTACAAAGAATACAAATGATTTTGGCAAGGATTTAGTTAGCTAAAGGTAGCACATTGATTCCATTGTGAGACCCACTCTTGTTCATGTGGGAACCAAGCTTACTTTGTTATGCACCTTTTTTTTCCTTGAAATTCTTAGACAAATGCTCCGAAGTCATTTCCTTATTTAAAGTCATAGGTATTCTTTCATTTATTTTTGATATGTGACTGAGTTAAGTTTATTCCTATTATTGGAGACAAGTTGGTATTATTGTGTTGAGATTAGATTGGTAATCGATATAGAGACTTGATTGAATTATTTGGTGGTTGTGCTGTTGGATTCTGAGATAGGTAAAATTTTGGATATGCCTAAAAACAGGGGAAACTCTACTCGATTTATTGCAGAATTCTAGTAAGTCTTGCTCTGGGCTCCTTCCCCTTAGCGCCGGTCATGATCCTAAATTGGGTCTTGACAAAGTTGGTATCAGAGGTTAGGTTATTCGTATGACAATAGAGCACATGTTAATAGTAGAATCTCAATTATAGTTCTGTACCAGCCATTTCTATTATCGTGATTCTGCGAGGACGTGATAGGATGTTTCTTGTCCTTCCTTCTTATTCATACTTATATGTATCATGTTTAGGGTAATTAGAATCTAACAATATTTGTTTTGTTTATCAGATGTTCGAACTTGATTATCTAATGACAGGGCCACGACAAGTGTTCCTCAAGCACCAAATGACACCTCTACTAGGCATCCAACTTCCTCAACTAGGGGGAGGGGTGAGGCTCTTAGAGCTGGTTGAGGTAGGGGTTGTAGTGCCACCACCAAAAATTGCAATGCCACTTTGTGGACTACAAGTGAGGCCACTCTTGAAATGAGTGCAACTCCACCTCCTCTATCACATAATGATGCCACTACAGTGGCACGGACCTCCATGAAGAGTGTTATAGATGGGCTAGTTGACCGAATGGACAGACAAGAGTGATAGGTCATCATACTGTTGTATGTGCTCAGACTCAGGCACCATCTCAAACGCCCTTACAGACTTATGCTTTTGAGAATAAAGCGGTATCATTCCAGGAATTCTTGAAGTTGAAATCACGAAAGTTCACAGGTTCTGACAATTCAGCTGATACTCAAAGTTTCTTAGATGGAACCTTCAAGGCGTTGCGGGTGCAAGGATGTTCTAGTGAGAGAGATGTGGAGCTTGCAGCATACAAACTAGAGGATATGGCTAGCATATGGTATGAAATCTTATTGCTAGGTCGGCCTGTGGGAGAAGCACCACTGAAATGGGATGAGTTCACTAAATTATTCATGGATCACTTCCTTCTTGAAAATCAGAGGAAGAAATATGCAAGTCAGTTTGAGAGATTAGTACAGACTTCGGATATGAATGTGTCAACCTATAACACTAAATTTTGTAAATTGGCCAGATATGCTCCTTGCTTAGTACCAACTGAAGAAGCCAGAGTTCAAAGATTTGTCAATTGTTTGGTTGCTCGTCTATACACTGTGGTAGCCCCAAATATGAAGAAGTTGACATATTCAGAGGCAGTTGATTTAGCAAGAAAGATTGAAGACAAGGGTCATGAGGAACGCGCAACCTTTGATGCCCGAAAGAAGGCCAAGACAGGGGTATCTTTTGGCAGTGACTATAGTGCAAATCGCAAGGTAAGAGGTCAGGGAAGGCAACATCAAGCCTCTCAGGAAGGGATGGATACAGTTTCACAATCCACATACAGACCACATCAGGGACAAGGTGTTCAGGGATAACGATCATCACAGGGAATCGATATTCTGGTCAAATGTATGCCACTACTCTATCCTATCAGACTTGTGGTAGATCACATACAGTCTAGTGTTGTGTTTTTACTAGAGGGTACTTTTGATATGGTCAGTGAGGGCATTGCCTTAGAGATTGCCCTCTACCTCCGAAAAACTCAAACCAGAACTTCACTAAATGACTGCACTTACTCAAACTACTTGTAATGCTTCACGTACTACTAACATAGGAAATAGAGGTCAAGGTGTTGGAGATCGTGTTGCTTGGAATCAAGGACAGAGAAATGTAGGTAGAGGCCAGTCAAGAGTTTTTGCACTTACTAGACAAGATGTTCAGGGCTCCAATGCAGTGGTTACAGGTATTATTTCAGTTTGTTCATTTGAAGCACAGATTGATCCAGGATCTACCCACTCCTATGTGTCCTCATACTTTGCTATGAGGTTTGCTCAACAGCTAGAGGTGCTGAATCATCCTTTCCTTATTGCTACTCCTGTTGGAGATTCTCTATTAGTTGAATATATGTACCGTGATTTAGATTAGAGTTGAGGGTAGAAACACTCTAGCTAACTTAATTGTACTTGACATGATTGACTTTGATGTGTTGATGAGTATGGATTGATTATCTCCTTGCTATGCTATAGTGGATTGTCATGCAAAAATCGTCAGATTTGAGATACCAAATGAGCCAATATTTATACTAAAAGGAGGTCAAGTCCCAGAGGTTGGTAAAATTATATCTCTTATTAAGGCTCAAAAATTACTTAGTAAAGGCTGCATGGGTCTCTTAGTTATGGTAAGAGACACTAAAGAAGAAACTCTTAGCTTGGAAAAGATATCAGTGGCGACTGAATTTCCTGATGTATTCCCTGAGGATTTTCCTGGATTATCTCTTGTACGAGAAATAGACTTTGGTATTGATTTGGTTCCTGACACATTGTCAATATCTATACCTCCATATCCCATGGCACCAGCAGAGTTGAAGTAGCTAAAGCAACAATTGTAGGATTTGCTCGATAAGAGCTTTATTCAACCTAGTATATCCCCATGGGGTGCACTAGTATTGTTTAAAAAGAGAAAGAATGGGACTTTGAGAATGTGCATCGACTATAGGCAGTTGAATAAGGTAACAATACGTAATAAGTATCCTTAACCTCGTATAGAGGATCTTTTTGATCAATTGCAGGGGTCTTCCCACTTTTCAAAAATAGATCTTCCATCTGCTTAACATCAACTTCGGATTAGGGAGAAAGATATTTCTAAGACAGTATTCAGAACTCAATATGGGCACTATGAGTTTCTTGTGATGCCTTTCGAACTAACCAATGCTCCAGCTGCATTCATGGACTTTATGAATAGGCTGTTTAGGCCTTCTTGGACAAGTTCATGATAGTGTTTATTAATGATATTCTGATATATTTCCATAGCCAAGAAGAACACGAGAATCATCTGACAACTTTATTACAAACATTGCGAGAACACAAGCTATATGCTAAGTTCTCAAAGTGTAAATTTTGGCTAGACTCAGTAGCATTTTTGGGGCATGTTGTATCCAAAGATGGAATTACAGTGGATTCTAAAAAGGTAGAAGCTGTGCAAAAATGGCCTAGACCTACCTCACCCACAAAGATTCGCAACTTCTTAGGTTTGGCAAGTTATTATAGGTGTTTTGTGCAGGAGTTTTCCAGAATAGCAGCCCCATTGACCAAGCTAACATAGAAAAAGATGAAGTTTCAGTGGACAGAAGAATGTGAGCAGAGCTCTGAAAAAGTCAAAACATGTTTGACAATAGCACCAATATTAGCCTTACCATCAGGTTCCAGAGGATTAACGGTATATTGTGATGTTTCTATGGTGGGCTTAGGATGTGTTCTTATGCAAAATGGTCACGTTATCGCCTATGCTTTAAGACAGTTGAAGAATCACGAGCAGAACTATCTTATACATGATTTGGAGATGGCCACTGTGATATTTGCTTTTAAAATTTGGAGGCATTATCTATATAATGAAACTTGTGAGATATATACTGACCATAAGAGCTTAAAGTATATTTTTCAGTAAAAAGATCTCAACCTTCGATAACGACGGTGGATGGAGTTACTGAAGGATTATGATTGCATTATTCTATATCATCCTGGAAAAGTCAATGTTATGGCCGATGCACTGAGCAGAAAACTATAGGTAGTTTAGCGCATATAGCTCCTGAAAAGAGGCAATTAGCGAAAGTATGCAAAAAGCTGAGGGTGCAGGTGTCAAGCTTGGTGTGGGAAATTTAGAGACATTGCTAGCTTATGTGCAATCCAGATCTTCATTAGCAGAGCACATAAAAGCAACTCAATATGAGGATGAGCAACTTTGTAAATATTAAGATGAAGCTATAGCGGGTAAAAGTAAGAAAATGATTATTGATGGTGATGGTATGCTTCGATTGGATAATCGATTATGTGTACCAGATATAGGTAGGCTAAGGCGAGTCATTCTCGAGGAAGCTCATAACTCCAGATATACTATACACCCTGGTTCCACAAAAATGTACCATGATCTGAAGCAGTTGTATTAGTGGGAAGGTATGAAGAAAGATGTTTCTAACTTTGTTTCTAGTTGTTTGACATGTCAAAAGGTTAAAGCTGAGCATTAGCGACCCGCAGGATTACTACAAGAGATCCAGATTCCTGAGTGGAAATGGGAAAAAGTTACTATAGATTTTGTGGTTGGTCTACCATGAACCCTTAGAGGTTATTACTCTATATGGGTGATTGTAGATCGATTAACAAAATCAGCACACTTCTTACTAGTAAAGACTACTTCTAGTGGAGTGAGATATGCCCAGATACTTATGAATGAAATTGCTCGACTTCATGGAGTCCCAATATCCATCATCTCTGACAGAGGGTCAAAATTTCACTTCATGCTTTTGAAGATCTTTTTAAGAAGCACTAGGTACACGAGTAGATCTCAGTTCTACATTTCACCCATAGACAGATGGGCAGTCGGAGCATACTATACAAATCCTAGAGGATATGTTGAGGACTTGCATTCTTGATTTTGGAGGTACTTGGGTACTACTTGCCGTTAGCTGAATTCGCTTACAACAATAGCTTCCAGTCTAGCATTCAGATGGCACCATATGAAGCCTTGTGTGGTAGGCAATGTCGTTCTCCTATAAGGTGGTTCAAGGTTGGAGAGGCTGAGGTATTAGGACCAGACTTGGTTCATGAAGCAATAGACAAGGTCCAATTAATCAGAAAGACGTTGATCACCACTCAAAGCAGAAAAAAGTCATATGCAGATAAGAGAAGAAGAGATTTAGTGTTTGCAGTTAGGGATAAAGTTTTCCTACGAGTCTAACCTATAAAAGGTGTAATGCGATTTGGTAAGAGAGATAAGTTGAGCCCGAGGTATATAGGACCATATGAGATACTTGAACGAATAGAAGGAGTGGCATATCGTTTGGCACTACCTCATAAGATTTTCTTTATCCATCCAGTATTTTATGTCTCTATGTTAAGGAAATATGTAACAGATTCCTCTCACGTACTTAAGACACCGACTATACTGATCGATGAGAATCTAACATATGAAGAGGAACCAATGGATTTTATTTATAAACAAGTAAGAAGGTTACGTTTAAAGGAAATTGTGTCTGGAAAAAGTCTTGTGGAGAAATCATAACATTGAGGAAGCTACTTAGGAGTCGGAAGATGATATGTGAATCAAGTATCCCCACTTGTTTCAGTCTAAAGGTACGTACTTGCTTAAATTCGAGGACTAAATTTCTTAAGTTGGGTAGAATGTAACACCCATAATTAGTCAAGGATATTTTTGGTCGTGACTTATTATTATTATTATGTTGAAAAAAAAAGTACATAAATAAAAGAATGAATTCAATTCCTTTTAAAAATAATAAATGGGATGAAAGCCCAAAAGGCTATAAGAAGCAATGCTGCCATTCCCACTTATGAAGAAAAGCAAAAAAAAAAAGAAGAAAAGGAAAAAAACCTCCAGGGAACAGGAAAAACAGAAAAAAATTCAAGGAGAATGCCAACAACTTTTGAGAAATTGAAGTGTAGAATTATCCGTGTCCCTCACCCCAAGAGCTTAAACCACGAGGTAATCTCCTCCTCCTACTTCTATCTCCATTGGTAGCAAATATAGGGTATTTCAGTAGGTTTTTGGATTTAATTTGAAGACTATAGATATAACAATTGGAGAAGAACATTTAAGAGTTATTTACAGCAAAAGCTCAGTAAGATGCTTAGGAAAAAGAATGTAATTATCATGGATAGCAGTTTACTCTAGTTTGGACTGATTAATCAATTTTAGTATAAGTTGGGGTGAAGAATTGAATAAATAATTATAAAAAGTATATCAAAACTGATGGATTATGAATTAGTTGGAAAATTCATGGCATGGATGAGTATAGAATTGACAAATTCAGGGGTAAACATAATCTCTAATGGTTGATATTTTAGTTTACCACATTTAGCCTAAAACGAGGATTTTAACACAAGATCGATATGATGTGATTATAGATTAACCAAAGGAAGTCTTACGAATTGCTTGAGGTAACAAGTTTGGTACTTCTACATGAGTACTGTGAGTATAATCTTAACCACGATTTGTGCTTTATAGTTTTATGATTTTTACATAATTTATAAGTGAATTGTTACCGAATGATTTGAATTTGCGTATGGGACAAGTCCTTTACTTGATTTGATACCGAAATAGCTATTTAAGATGATTTTACTTTTACAAGACAAGTATATTGATAAATGAGATTATTATCGTTATTTAAATGATTTTTGGGCATTTACTTGAGATATTAGTACTTTTACATGTGTTTTGTTTTTCATTAAAGTTTTGACATGATATAATTACAAGATTTATATATTTTGTACTACTTTGGAAAAGTTTACATGGTTTATAAAGATAAGTTTCTAATGGGAGTAGACCTTGATGAATCCCATAGCTAACAGCGGGTTCGTTAGACCTGGTATATCTTGTATTACCGATTACAGATAGAGTCATTGCTAGTGAGAAGATAGAACTAGTATACTGTTACCGATATCCCTCGAGGAGGGATTTACCGATATGAAAGTTACAAATTATCATCTATTCTCTTAAGAAGATAGACATATCGATTACCGATTACATGATTTATTATTGGAAACCTCCCGAATATATGTATATGATTCGATATGAAAGTGTTTAGCGAGTTTATTTCTGAATCGCTAAGTTGAATTACTTATATAAGACAAAAAGATGGATTTTAACTATTGAATCTTGAAAGAGCATTTATTAGATGATTTTGATGATTATACTAGCATATATTCTGACTTGTCCTTATTAAAACGATTGTGGTTATTATTATTACTCACTGATCTAGCGTCTCACTCCCCGCTATATTTCTTTACAGAGAATACAGGTGATTTTGACAAGGATTTAGTTAGCTAAAGGTAGCACATTGATTCCATGGTGAGCCCCACTCTTGTTCGGGTGGGAACCAAGCTTACTTTGTTATGAACCTTTTTTTATTTTCTTGAAATTCTTAGACAGCTGCTCTATAGTCATTTCCTTATTTAGAGTCATGGGTATTCTTTTTTTTATTCTTAATATGTGACTGAGTTTAGTTTATTCCTATTGTTGGAGACAAGTTGGTATTATTATATTGAGATTAGATTGGTAATCAATATAGTGACTTGATTGGATTATTTGGTTGTTGTGCTGTTGGATTTTGAGACAAGTAAAATTTTGGATATGCCTAAAAACAGGGGAAACTCTGCCCGATTTTCTGCAGAATTCTAGTAAGGTTTGCTTTGGGATCCTTCCCCTTAGCGCCGGTCATGATCCTAAATTGGGTCTTGACAATAAGATTTATATGATCAATATTATAAATTTTTGACTTTCTTTGATTCGACATGTATGAACCGATATTTTCTATGTCTAATGTGTTTTGAGTTGTCGTCATTACTATTTTACAAATTATGTTTAAAAATTATTTAATTATATAAGTTAATTTCTATAAACATAATAATTAAGAAAATTAATTTATTTAGATGATTGTATTGTATCAAATATTATTAGTGATTCATAATTTATCACTTAGTTCAAAATGATCATAGCTTTGGATCTGTGAAACTGGTGTGAATAATCATAACTTTGACTATTTGGTTCAAAATCTTTGATTCAAAGTTATATTTTGACATTTTAACATTTGAGTTATCTCATTACTTGGAATAATAGGAGTGGATAAATATTATAGGAATTGTCATTTTAAACAAGATATTTTCAAGTAATTTAAATACTTTTATAATTAGCGAATTATTTAATCTGTCGGACAATCGTGTCAATGTTATACAATCCATTTGATAATAATTTAATTTGTACATAAATATGTTATACATCTCAAGCAAACTCGTAACAAATTAATCAAGAAAAAAATATACACATATTTATACATTTCATCCAATAAATTATTAGCCAAATATGTTATACACATTATTTATTTTTGAAACAAAAAATGAACTTTTAATTCCTTTTCCAAATTAAATAATTAATCTCAATTATTTTCAATATTTTTGAAAATATAAATGAAGAATATATTTAATTTTTAAGATAAAGGGCAAAAAAAATCCAAAAAGGAACTAGTTTATAATATGGACAGATTTTTTAATCATTTTGGCCAAATTTGGGCCCAAAGGATTTTTCCTTATATATATAAACAGATGTTCTCGCTTTCTAGTTTCCATGTTATTTTTTCCGATGCATGCTTTATCTTTAATTATTGAAACATCCATAAGGATACCGCTAAGATGATGCAGTTTTCTCAAGAGTGGAACTAAGATCCATCTGAAAAATTACCTTTGGTAATTAGTTTTGGTGTAACTATACACCTATTAGGTACTTTGGTTGACTATGTGATTATTTAATCAACAGGTAATTGGATGTAATTGGCAGGATATAATTACACTTTTCAATTCACACGAAAATTGTGAATTGGTGTAGCTGCTTTTTAATTTCTATTATTTTAAATTCTTTTTATTTTTGTTATTCTAATTTTTAAAAAATATAAATTTGTTTCATGATATTTATTTTTATCTTCTTCCCATTCTCTAACTTTACTTCATGCGACTGTTTGCAACTTTTTTCATATTATCTTTATTTATTTACTTATTTATTTATTCTATGTTTATTTATTCATTAGCATGATTTATTAGTATTCTAATTTTTAAATTAAAGTTGAATTAATTATTGAATAAAATTATAAACTTACAGTTTTTCCTTTAAAATCATATTTATACGTTATGTAGTAATTTGACATAAAAGTATTTCATCAAATTTTTTATTATGAAGTTAGAACTTATGTTAAATTTTTAGTTTCATTTGTTTTAGTAGTATTGACTTGATATTTCACATTACAATCTATTAATTTTTTTAGTTAGATTTGATACATTACCTTTTTGTCAAATGTTT
>JAABOM020087479.1:0-29772 GCA_011800125.2 Solanum clarkiae | reverse complement strand
GATATTATAAGTATTTCATGAGATTAGACTTAGCACCGATGGATGGAGGATTTGTTCTCTTTCCTTAAACTATGTGCCAGCATAGGAATATATTATACCCTTTCTATACTAGTGGATCCATTTAGTGCACTTTCTCTTGAAATTTTTCCCGAAATGGGACAGGCTCCCGTAAGGTGAAGTTTTCATGAAATCCTTCCCTAAATGGGACAGGTTCTCGTAAGGGAGGTTACATCTCCGAAATGGGACAGGCTCCCACAAAGTGAAGTATGGTTTACCTTGGCAAGTAGACCACCTCTTTACCAATAAGGGGTAATCATTGAAATTTCAAGTTGTAGCTCTCTTGGTCTTATTCTTTGTCAGTTGAGATCTATTCCCATATATGTATGACATAAAGTTGAATGATTTATAAGCATGTTTTACTTCAAGCATTGATCATCCATGCCATATTGAAATTATGCTATCTATTACCTATTGCTATGCATTTTGACTATATTGGCTTATGTCTTGTTGTATTGCATCCTACATAATTAGTACATTCAAACATACTAACGTATACTTTATGTCTAATGATATCATCACGCTGGGACCGGAGCTCCTTTTAATCATCCTCTACGAGATTCTACGAAGATAAACTGTGGTGAGTCCGCAAGTTCAAGGACGTTATCTACTTTCTCTTGCTATTCCTAAGACTTCTTTATGGTGAACATTTGATCCTTAACCTTTATAGGAAGATGGCTTATTCAATAATTCGTGCATATGAGGGTTAGCCCGAAAAGTGACTTGACCCTCGCTCCATTCTATGTATAGAGGTGTTGTTTGAATACTATGGTAGAATTATTATATAAGCTTGAGTCTTTATGTTTTTATGATTATCAAAGACTTCCCTTAGTCCCACTTCCCTTTTATATTATTCCTTGTTGTTGTTTACTTGCTTCCGTGACCAAGGATGTGTGATTGATATCCTAAGAGGCTTTTTTGGGTTCCTTCAAATTCCTATTCGTCGTGTCACATCTAGGGCCTAGGATTGGATTGTGATAGCCAACAAATCGCAAACAAGAATCTTTAGTTTGCATGATATTCTTGCTCGTCTCTCGAAAGAAACTTATCCTGGTGCAGATTATCTACACAAACTTCGATCTCTCTATGATGAACTTACCACTGCTGGAGCTCCTGTGTCTAATGAGGAACTAATTGTCAAAATCTTCTTTGGTCTTTGGACCTAAATTTTGTGAAGTATCTACTGCTATCCATGCAAGAGATTCTACTATCTCTTATTAAGAACCTTATGACAAATTGCTTGGCCATGATCTTTTCATAAAGCTTGAAGAAGCAAAGAAGCCTCTATCAACTCCAATTATTGCTGTTGTTGCACAACAAAAGAACAAGCATCCTCACTAAGGGAACAACTTTAATAAGCACCCAAGTGAAAATTCCCCCATCACCAACCAGTCTGGTCGTGCCCAACCATGGCACATTGGGAAAACAACCAACATTCGCATTATGATAATATTTGAAGTGCCAGTTGTGTGATAGTCCTGGCCATTCTGCTAAATTACTCTACAGATCACAATCACACAATTACCTATAGGCCCAAGCAAACTATGCAGCTCGCTCTCCAACTCAATGGGCTCCTTGGATTATTAATTCTGGTGCCACCCATCATATGGCCTCAACTGCGCAAGATTTTATTGGTGTGCAAGCATACCATGGTGTAGAAGAGATAGCAATGGGTAATGGTGACACCATTCCAATATCTCATTACGGTAAAACTAACATAAGTGTATCAAATAAGCAATTTAATCTTCTCAATACCTTATGTTCTCATGATGTAAAACATAATCTGCTATCTGCTTCAAAATTTTGCCACGATAACCATACGTCCATTGAATTTTTTCCTTTTTCTTATTTTGTGAAGGATCTGAGTACCGGGGAACCTCTGTTTCGTGGACAGAATAAAGATGGGCAATATTAATGGCCATCAGGTAGTGCACATCATTCTAGTCAATGCAACGTTGCTACTCCTCTTCACCTGTGGCATCGGTGTTTAGGCCATCCTAATCATCATAATTTAGATAGAATTTTACATCAGTTTTCTCTTCCAGTTTCACGTTCTAGAACTACTTCTGAAAATTCATTAGAAAGTCAATGACCATTGCAAATTATTTATAGTGATTTATGGGGGCCTTGATAACAACAGATATCTTATTTTTGACCAGTTTTCAAAATACATGTGGCTGTTCACTATAAAATTAAAAAAGGAAGTTCTTGATATGTTTAAAAGCTTTACATCCCTTACTTGAACGTCGGTTTCAAACCAAAATTTTTTTCTCTGCATTGATGGTGTGGCGAGTTTCAAGGTTTATCTTCATATCTTCAAAGACACGATATTGAACACTTAGTGACACCTCCAGACATGCCTGAAAGAGTGGCGTTAGTTGAACATAGACATAGGCATATTATTGAGACCGCCAAAAACTTGCTGCACCAAGCCTCATAGCCCCCAACTTTTTGGAGGTTTGCCTATCACCAAGCAGTCTACCTTATCAACCATCTAGCCACCCTAAATTTACAAAATAAATGTCCGTATGAACTTCTATTTCAAGAGGCTCCAAGGTATTCAACGGGGAATCTAGAAAATTTGCAATTGCAACAGCTTGATAAAAAAAATGAAAAAGTATGTAAATGTATTCATTTCCTCTGCATTGACGGCTCCAAAGTATGAATCCCTTAGAGTTTTTGATTGTTTATGTTACCCATGGCTTAAACCACATAGCAAAAATAAATTAGAGCCAAATCTAGTGCTTTGGTATATTTAGGATTTTCTAATAAGTGTTATTGCCACCAATAGGTTATGATCCAGTCAAAAACAAATTGTACTTATCCAGGATGTTCTATTCTTGGAAGATATCTATCCATTTTAGAGTATTTTCTCCACTCTAAAAATTATACACGATAATAATATCGCTTGAGAAATTTTTTCAGATGATCTACCTGCGACTACTACACTATGAGGTTCAGATTCTTGTTATCCACTGCCAGATGCTTTGCCCGTGCACTCACAACTGCCCAACTCAACATCTGCCGGATCAGAAGGTATCTCTATTGCATCAAGTAATTCTCAAAATTTATTCTCTCCTTCATTGCTGAAACGTCCCAAAAAGTACCTAAAAATTGCCTCAAAAATGACCATAATCGTAATTTCAATGTATCACAAAATTCGTGTGTGATATCAGAAATTTGACTTCATATTCATGATCAGGGGGTAAAATTGAGTGGGAAACGGGTGATCAGGGGGTAAAATTGAGTGGAAAACGGGTATAACCCCAATTTCAGAGCACCCATAGCAAAAATTTAATTTTCCAAATTTACAGATTCCAAAAACGATCCGCGCCCTGGCCGTGACACGCTAGGAGCGCGAATCAGTGTTATTTGTTCCTCCAAAGTCTTGTTTTGGCCTATGGCATTGGGGTCATTGACCCATGCCCTCTTATGCGTGAAACACCTATACTTAGCCATTTTTTAACTCTATAGACATTCTAAAAATCTTTTCTAACACTTAACCAGATATTCCATCCAAAATTCAAGTGTACCAAGCTCAATTCCAGATCTCAAGAACTTTCTTAAATATTCAAGCCTCCTTCAAGACTACATCAAGAAAATCCAAGTAGAGGTATATGGGTTTCAACCATTGGGTCCTTCTACCCATGGTGCCCAACCTTCCTTTTTTTATGACACTTGCACGTTTTCAAGTTGTGTTACTTATGGGTCTCACTTATTAAGAGTTCTGATTACAAATTATGCTGGGGTTCTATGAAATGTTGATTGAAATCACATGTCTACCAATTTCAAGCTTATACTATGAGATGGTTTGTCTATTGTGACTATGCATGTTTTGGACTATGAAGCTATGATCTATTATGAGATTTGATGAAGGATTTCAAGGTATCTTGCATGATGGCTTTACTATGTCTTGGTCGGTTGATTTACATTAAGTTTTCTCATATTAATTCACTCTTATATTGCATGATTTTGAACTAGCATTGTACACCCGCCAGGTGTTTGATAAAATGTCTTGACAAGGATTCCTGAGGTATTGGTGATCTATTGCACAGATTACGAATCAAGTGACTGTATGATAACTAAGGATTGTATGTATGTATTGAATTCATTAACCTATCTATAGTGTTGCAAGTTGACCACACCTTGTTGGGGGTGGCATGCCCAACCTCCTTGCTGAGGGGGTGTCAAGCCTCAATCACCTTGTCGGGGGGTGGCATGCCCGTACTACCACTTTGAGGGGTATGTACCTTATTAACCTTGTTGGGGGTGGAATGCCCGTACTACCATGCTGAGAGGTATGTACCTCAATCACCTTGTTGGAGGGTGGCATGCTCGTACTACCATGTTAAGGGGTATATCCCTCAATCACCTTTTCGAGGGGTAGCATGACTGTACTACCATGTTGAGGGATATGTACATCTATCATCTTCTAAGGGTGTGGTATGCCTTGGATTTCAAGTGATAGTTTGCTTGGGCTTTGTTGATATGGTCTCTTCCTACATGCACATATGATCCATATTTGCAAGTTATATGATCTACAAATATGTTTTACTTCAAGCATTGATCATGCATGCAATATTTATATTATAATTATCTATTGCTTATTACTATGCATTTTGACTATATTTGCTTATGTCTTGTTTCATTGCATCCTACATATTAAATACATTCAAACGTTCTAATGCATACTCTATGCCTACATGATGTGACCATGTAGGAACCGGAGCGTCTCATGATCATCCTCCACGTGGCTAGTATTGCCATCTTGAAGATAATCTTTTGGTGAGTCCTAAAGTTTGGGGACACAAGCTATGCTACTCTTTCTTTTATTATCTCTTTTCTTGAACATTTGATACTATGAGGGTGAGCCCGAAAAATGTCTCGGCCCCCGCCCAATCTATGCTTAGAGGTGTTGGTGGAACAATTGATGTATCCATGCTTTGAGCTTTGACTCTTCTATGTTTTATGCTATCAAAGACTTCCTTAGTCTTTTCTTCCCTTGTTTATATTCTTTTTGTTGTTTACTTTGCTTCCACAACCAAGGATGTGTCATTGATATGCTAAGGGGCTTGTTTGGGTCCCTTCGGGTTCCCATTCACTGTATCATGTCTAGGGCCCTAGGCTTAGGTCGTGACAAACTTGGTATTTGAGCACTAAGTTGTTAATTTCTATTCTAGATCATGCTAATTCCAAGAGGAAGAAGAGCTCGTACACCCGAGGAACAACCGGCTCCTCCCGCTCCTCAAGCTTCTTAAGATGGGGGCCCATAAAGAGTTTTAGGATGCTATTACCATGTTGGCCCATGCCATGACTAATTAAATAAACCAAGGGGCCCAAGCCCCTCATGCTCTTACTCTGGCCTCAAGGGTGAGGGATTTTACTAGAATGAACCCACTGGAGTTCTATGGGTCTACACTGGATGAGGATTCTCAAGATTTAATTGATGAGGTGTATAAAGTTCCATCTATTATGAGGGTTAATTCATAGGAAAAGGCAGAGTTGGCGGCCTACCAACTCAAGGGAGTGTATCAAAGTTGGTCCACCCAATAGAAGATGGGGAAGGGGAACAACAATGTCATCCTTTGGGAAGAGTTCGAGGCGTCATTTCTCGACCAATTCTTTTCTATAGATCTAAGGGAGGCCAAAATAATGGATTTTATGAATCTAAAATCAAGGTTCTATGAGTGTGAGGGAGTATGCCCTCAAGTTCAACCAACTCTCTAAGTATGCCCTCAATTGGTTGCCGAGCTGAGGTCAAGAATAACAAATTTGTGTCGGGTGTGTCCAACTTGGTGAATGGTGGAGTGTCGTACTGCCATGTTCATAGGTGATATAGATTTGTCTCTCCTCATGACATGTATCAAGCAACTATAGGGTGAGAAGTTGAGAAAGACGAGAAGTGGTGAGGCCAAGAGGTCCCGTCTTGAAGGTGGATTCCAAAATTCCAAGGGTGGCCGGTTTCCTCAAGGCCCTAAGTTCCAAGGACAAAGGTCTTCCAATGCTCCTAATAAAAGGTCTGCCAATGATAACCCTATATGCCAAAAGTGTGGTAGGAGACATAATTTCCCATGTATGAGAAACTATAATGCTTGTTATGGTTGTAGTAAGATGGGCCATAAGGTGATTGATTTTCCACATGCCCAAAACAAAGGTAGAGATGGTCATCCATAAGGCCAAGGTGTAAATGCGGATCCAAAGGGAAGAGGATGCCAATAAGAGGGTGCTCTAAGGCAAAATCAATTTTATGCTCTTCAAGGGAGACAAAGGGTGAAGGAGATGGTCGATGTCATCACTGATATGTTAAAGGTTTTTGATTTTGATGTGTATGCTTTGATTGACCCGGGTGCTACTCTTTCTTTTATTACTCCTTTTGTTGCCAAAAAGCTTCATGTTAGCCCCGAATTATTGTGGAACCCTATGAAGTGTCTACCCCCATTGGTGAGTCTACTGTTGCTAAAAGAGTACAGAAATTGCCCCGTATTCATATTCCATAAAATCTTGCCTTGTGATTTGTTGAGTTAGATATGGTAGACTTTGATATTATTCTTAGAATAGATTGATTGCATGCATATTATGCTACTATTGATTGTAGAAACAGCAGGGTCAAATTCCAATTCCCTAATGAGCCCGTCCTTGAGTGGGAAAGTGGTGATGTGGTGGTCAATGGTAGGTTCATCTCTTGCATTAAGAACCAAAAGTTAATTTCTAAGGGTTGTCTCTATCATCTTGTGAAGGTTGGGGATGTTTAGTCCAAAGTCCCTCCTAGAGAGTCAGTACCAGTAGTTAATGAGTTCCTTGATGTCTTTCCTATTGAGCTTCCCTATGTTCCTCCTGAAAGGAAAATCGACTTTGGTATAGAGCTTCTCCCCGACACTCAACCTATTTCTATTCCGCCTTACTGCATGGCCCTGGTGAAGTTGAAGGAGTTGAAAGAGCAATTGAGGAATTTGTCAGAAAAGGGTTTTATAAGGCCTAGTAAATCACCTTGGGGTGCACCAGTGTTGTTTGGGAAGAAGAAGGATGGTTCTCTTAGAATGTTCATTAATTACCGGCAACTTAATCGAGTCATCATCAAGAATAAGTACCCTCTACCAAGCATTGATGACCTTTTTGATCAACTTCAAGGGGATAGTCATTTCTCTAAGATTGATCTTCGGTTCGAGATCACCAAGTGAAAGTGAGGGAGTGTAACATTCCCAATACGACCTTCAGACTATATATGGGCACTTTGAGTTCGTGGTTATGTCCTTCGGTTTGACTAATGCACCGACTATATTCGTGGATCTTATGAATAGGGTATTTAAACCCTACCTTGACTTGTTTGTGGTGGTTTTTATTGATGATATCTTGATCTTTTCCCATAGTGAGGAGGAGCATGTGAGTCACTTGAGGGTGGTATTGCAAATCTTGAAGGAGGAGAAGTTGTATGCTAAATATGAAAAATGTGAGTTTTGTTTGAAAGAGGTAATGATATGAAGGTAGATCCTAAGAAGACAGAGGTGATTAGAAATTGGACTAGACCTTTGACCCCATTGGATATTAGATGTTTCTTAGGTTTAGTGGGTTATTACCGAAGGTTTGTTAATGGGTTCTCCTTTAATGCTTCTCCTATGAATAAGTTGACCCAAAAGAAAGCAAAATTTGTATGGACCGATGAATGTGAGAAGAGTTTCTAAACTTTGAAAGATATCTGCTCCTATTTTGTCTCTACTGGAAGGGTTGGAAGGGTTCTTTTTTGTATTGTGATGCCTCAAGAATATATTTGGATTGTGTTTTGATGCAAAATGGTAAGGTGATAGCATATGCCTCTAGGCAACTTAAGGTGCATGAAAAGAATTATCCTACCCATGATCTTGAATTGGCTGTCGTGGTATTTCCTCTGAAAATTTGGCATGATTACTAGTATGGGGTTCATGCTGATGTGTTTACCGATCATAAGAGTCTCCAATATGTGTTCACCCAAAATGATCTTAACTTGAGACAAAGAAGGTGGTTACAACTCCCTAAGGATTATGATATGAGTGTGTATTATCACCCCGGTAAAGCTAATGTTGTGGCCGATGCCTTAAGTAGGGTGTCTATGGGTAGCCTAGCTCATGTTGATTATGGTGGAAAAGAGGTGGCTAGAGAGGTTCATCGGTTAGCTAGATTAGGAGTTAGGTTGGAGGAGGTTGACAATGGTGGTTTAGTGGTTGTTGATAGTCCAAAGTCTTCATTCATTGAGGAGGTAAAAGCAAAACAAGATCTTGACCCCACCTTGTTAGAGTTGAAGACCTTGGTGAATAATGGGAAAATGGAGGTTTTCTCCCAAGGAGGAGATAGTTCACTTAGGTACCAAGGTAGGTTGTGTGTGGCTAGTGTTAATGACTCGAGAAAAAAGATTTTAGATGAGGCTCATAGCGCATCCTATTCCATTCACCCTGGTTTTACAAAGATGTATAAGGATTTGAAGGAAGTGTATTGGTGGGGTGGTATGATGACAGACATTGCCATGTTCATATCTGGATGTCACAATTACCAACAAGTGAAGGCCGAAGATCAAAGGTCGAGTGGCCTAACCCAAGATATAGAGATTCCAACTTGGAAGTGGGAGGAAATCAACATGGATTTTGTGGTTGAGTTACCTAAGACTAGAAAGCATTTTGACTCTATTTGGGTTTTGGTTGATAGAATGACCAAGTCGGCTCATTTACTACCGATTAAGACTACTTATAGTGCCAAAGATTATGCCAAATTGTATATTCATGAGTTGGTTAGATTGCCTGGGGTGCCTTTTTCTATCATTTAGTATCGTGGTGCTAAATTCACCTCTCACTTTTGGAGGTCATTCCAAAGAGGTCTTGGTACCAAGGTAAATCTTAGCATGGTCTTTCACCTTCAAACGGATAGCCAAGCCGATAGAACTATCAAAACTCTCAAGGATATGCTTGGATCTTGTGTTTTGGAGTTTAAGGGTAGTTGGGATGAACATGAGTTTGCCTACAATATTAGTTATCATTCAAGCATTGCTATGGGTCTATTTGAGGCTCTTTATGGTAGATGTTTAGATCCCAGGTTTGATGGTTTGAGGTGGGGGAGATGGCTTTGTTAGGTCCGGATCTAGTCATGGAACCCTTGGAGAAGGTGAGGATGATAAGCGAGAGATTGAAAATAGCCCAAAGTAGACAAAAGTAATATTCTAATATGAGAGAAAAGATCTTGAATTTAAGGTTGGTGATTAGGTCTACTTGAAAGTTATACCCATGAAGGGTGTAGTCCAATTTGGCAAGATGAGTAAATTGAGCCCAAGGTTTGTGAGTCCTTATAGGGTGCTGAGGAGGATTGGAAAAGTGGCTTATGAGTTGGAGTTTCCCATTGATATGAATATGGGTCATCCGGTCTTCTATGTATCTATGTGAGAAAGGGTGTGGGTAACCCAAGTGCTATTATACCTTTGGATGTTGTGGGTGTAGTAGAAGATAACTTGACTTATGAGGAGGTTCCGATAGAAATTTTGGATAGAAACGTGAAGAACTTGAAACAAGGATGTAGCTTTCATCAAAGTCCTTTGGAGGAATCAACAAGGTGAAAATGCCACATGGGAAACCGAGGGGGACATGAGAAAATGATATCCTTATCTCTTCCACTTTGGTCAAGCCTAAGGTACTAATTTAAGTCCCCTACATGATTTCAGGTCTTATGTTTCAGCCTTTATGTCATTTGCGTGCATTCATATCTATTTTGACAAGTTTATGGTGATTTTTGACATTCATGTTGAGTGTTTTTGAAAATGATTCTTATGTGTATTTGTTGCATTCATGTTGAGCTGAGATATTCATGATTACTTTTCTTATGTACGCTTCTTTGACATTCGGGGAATAATGTTCCTAAGGGAGAGATATTGAAATGTCCTAAAAAGTGCCCGAAAATGTGCCTCAGAAATGCCCATAATCGTAGTTTTCATATATCTCAAAATTCATGCGTGATATCAAAAATCGGACTTCATATTCGTGATTAGGGGCAAATATTGAGTGGGAGATGGGTGTAACCCCAATTTTAGAGCACCCGTAGCAAATATTTAATTTCCAAAATTTGTAGATTCCAAAGACGATCGACGCCCTAGCCATGACACGCCAGGGGCATAGATCAGTGTTATTTGTTCCTCCAAAATCTTTTTTAAGCCTAAGGTATTAGGGTCTTGGTCCCATGCCCTCCTATACGTAGAAACACCTATACTTAGCCATTTTTCAACTCTATATCACTCAAGATACTCTCAAAACCATCTCTAACACTTAATCAAATATTCCATCCAAAATACAATTATTCCAAGATCAATTTTCGATCTCAAGAACTCTCTTCAAACTTCGAACCTCCTTCAAGACTACGTCAAGAAAACCCAAGTTTGAGGTATGTGGGTTTCAACCATTGGTTCCTTCCACCCATGGTGCCCAACCTTCCTTTTTATGAAACTTGTATGTTTTCAAGTTGTGTTACTTATGAGTTTCACTTATTATGAGTTGTGAGTACAAATTATGTTGGGGTTTTATGAAATGTTGATTGGAATCACATGTCTACCTACTTTAGGCTTATACTATGAGATGGTTTGTCTATTGTGACTATAGATGTTTTGGGCTATGAAACTATGATCTGTTGTGAGATTTGATGAAGGATTTCAAGATATCTTGCATGATGGATTTACTATGTCTTGGTGGGTTGATTTACATTAAGTTTTCACATATTAATTCACTCTTGTATTGTATGATTTTGAACTAGCATTATAAACGCCCAAGTGTTTGATAAAATGTCTTGACAAGAATTCTTGAGCTATTGATGGTCTATTGCACGGATTATGAATCAAGTGACTATATGATGACTAAGGGATTGTATGTATGCATTGAATTTATGAAAGTATCTATAGTGTTGCAAGTTGACCACACCTTGTTGGGGGGTGGCATGCCCAACCACCTTGTTGAGGGGGTGTCAAGTCTTAATCACCTTGTGAGGGGATGGTATGCCCGTTCTACCATATTGAGGGCTATGTACTTCAATTACCTCGTTGGAGGGTGGCATGCCCGTACTACCATGTTGAGGGGTATGTACCTCAATCACCTTGTTGTGCGGTGGCATGCCCATACTACCACGTTGAGGGGTATGTACCTCAATCACCTTCCAAGGGGGTGGCATGCCTTGGAGTTCAAGTGATAGTTTTCTTGGGCTTTGTTGATATAGTCTCTTCCAATAATGTAATCCATATTTGTAAGTTATATGATCTACAAACATGTTTTATTTCAAGCATTGCTCATGCATGCCGTATTGATATTATACTTATATATTGCCTATTACTATCCATTTTGACTATATTGACTTATGTCTTATTGCATTGCATCCTGCATTTTGACTATATTGACTTACATCTTGTTGCATTGCATCCTGCATACTTAGTACATTCAAATGTACTAATGCATACTTTATGCCTACATAATGTTACCATATAGAAGCCAGAGCTCCTTACGATCATCCTCCACGGGGCTAGTTTTGGTACCTTGAAGATAAGCTTTTGGTGAGTCCTCAAGTTGGGGAACACTAGCTATGCTACTATTGCTTTTGTTATCTCTTATGTTGAACATTTGATACTATGAGGGTGAGCCCGAAAAATGTCTTGGCCCCTGCCTAATCTATGTTTATAATTGTTGTCGGAAGAATCGATATATCTACGCTTTGAGCTTTGACTCTTCTATGTTTTATTCTATCAAAGATTTCACTTAGTCCCTTTTTCCCTTGTTTTTATTCATGTTGTTGTTTACTTTGCTTTCGCAACCAAGGATGTGTAGTTGGTATGCTAAGATGCTTGTTTGGGTCCCTTTGAGTTCCTATTCGCCGTGTCAAATCTAGGCCCTAGGCTTAAATTGTGACAATTACGACCCACCACTACTCTACAAACTGATAATACTCAACCCCCACCATTATCCAAGCCATTAGTCACATATCAATGCAGAAAGCGCTAACAACCAAACACCTCCATGTTACCACAACCTTCACACTCACCTAATAGTTATCTTTCCCAACCCACACTTGCTTTGACTTCATCTGATCCTTCACCCATGGTGACCACTTTAACTCATCTAATGGTCACTTGCTCCAAAAAAAAAAAATAGCCTCAAAACCAAATAGTTTAATATTAGTATTCAACTCTCCTCATCCTTTGTTTCTCGTACGTACAAACAAGTGTGTCCTCACCCTCACCGGAGAGAAGCCATGCAAGCTGAATTTGATGTACTTGTTAGAAATCAGACTTGGGATTTGGTCCCAGTTGCTCCTTCGATGAACGTGGTTTAGTGTAAATGGTTGTTTTGTGTAAAACATAAATATGATGATTCCTGTATTAAACCAAAGTTTTCAATGAAGGGTTAATTAGTAATTTTGACCATAAATAATTCTTATTAAACGTATAAAAAAAGTCCATCCCCTTTTATTTTTAATTCTCACACGACAACAGGAAAAGAAATAGAGACCAGCGACCCTTTTCTTCAATCTGCACGCTGCAATAATCAAAAAAAGAATCAGGGCAGTCCTTTTTCTCCTTCTTTCGTTCTTTTCTCTTTAAAGAAAGCACACGTTTCTTCAAGGTGATTCGAAAAAATTCATACATAGAATCAACTTGATTTTTGTACCACTGTTTTGGGTGATAAAGTGCATGTATTTTCTTATTTATTGTGTGCTCTTGTTAGTTGAAAACATATTTACTAGAATTTTCAACAATCAGGTTTAACAATGAGATTGAGAATACTTTTACCTTTAATTTATAGTCTAAGATGTTGGGTATTAAGGTTTAACCCTAAACTTAAAGACTAGAGATATTGAGACTTGAGTTTGGCCAACATAATTGATATTCTATAATCAATATTTTTTTCATAGATTGAGGAAAGTAGGGCTATTTTGGTGGGTGTTCTTCACGTGCGAGATTATGGAACTTGTCGTCAATAAGGTAAGTGAGACTTTAAGCTTTAGTGCCTGCTTTTCAAACATGCTTTGAAAAATATATTTTTCTCTGTCTGGTGTATGCGTTGGGATAAGCATGTGCTTGATAGAGTTAATGTTTCTTTGATAAACCCTAGATATGATATTTTTTAGAAGAGTATCAAAAATTTTCATTAGTTATATGTGGTGTGATGCTGAATACCCTTCTTTATTACTGTTGTGGTTACTAGGGGCATACTTAGTTGTCGTAATATGTTAGGGGCATGCCCATGCTGTCGTAATATGTTAGAGTCTTTGTACAAACTACCATAGTACATTTTAAGAGCATTGTACATGCTTCCATGGACTTGTCGGGGTGATGGGATGATCTTCTTCGCTGCCGTTTATGACAGGTTTGAGTGGGGATTGAATTGAGACATGTTGTGACCCTTTTTGAACATTTCTTTGAACTTACTGAGCTTATTGTGAAGTATATTTTTATGTATATTATTTATGTATATCCATTTTGCAGATGTATTTTATAACTCTTTTTCCAAGGGTATTAAAGTAGCGAGTTGAGGATCTTACTAGGCTATATTTATATATAGCTCACTAGGGGGTATTTTGGGATGTGACAAAGTTGTTATCAGAGCGTAGGCTTTACGTCCCGAGTCATGGAGCAGTGTTTAGTAGAGTCTTGTTAATGGGTATATAGGCGCCCCTACTTATGACCTTGAGGATACTAAACATTTAGGATATATTCTCTTTTTTCATTCCTTATTCGTGCGTTGAGTTGAATCAAGCTTAACTTTAAATATTTTTTTTGCAGATGACTAAGAGACATGGCTCTTCCTCTGTTGTTCGATCTAATGCAGCTGTTGGACATGGTGGTAGGCATAGCATTACCTCTAGTGGTAGTCAGGGTAGGTCTTATCCTACCAGAGCTCGAACTAGGGCATCTGCTGCTCCTCAATCAGGAGCTACGAATGAGGTAAAGACCTGCATTGTTGCCCCAGAGCAAGTACAGGCACAGGTTGCTCAGGATGCCCCATAGACAGTGCCAGCTGCTACACATACTATCGCTTCACCTACAGATGTTGCGATGAAGCTGTTGAATGTGTTAGAGGCATTGGTGCCTAACCAGAGTGTAACCTCAGCTCCTCAGACTACTACCCAAATGCATGAACAAGTCCAGTTGAATGGTGATGCGACTCAGACACCACATTTGGCCCCTCAATAAGCTAGTCATCTGGTTGAAACTAAAGGGCAACCCAAAGATCTTAAGAATTTCATGGACCTTAATCCACTAGAGTTTGATGCGACACCAGCTTCTATTGAGCCTCAGAAGTTCCTTGATCGTTGTGAAAAAATACTTACTACATTGGGGTTGAAGGAGACTCGGAGTGTGGAATTTACCACTTTTATGTTCTTAGGATCTGCAGAGGCATGGTGGACTTCTATTCAGAGATCTAGAGAAGTAGGGTCACCACCTATCAACTTGTCAAAGTTTCCAGCAATGTTTAAGGACAGGTTTATTCCATTGAGTAAACAAGATGACATCAGATGTCAATTCCATGATCTGCATTAGGGCAATATGACAGTTACGGAGTATGAGGCCAAGTTCACTGAATTATCCAGATATGTCCCATTTTTTATTGCAGATCCAAGGGAGAAAGTGAGGATATTTGTGGATGGACTAGAGCACCGTTACCGTAGTCCTGTGATACGAGATATGTGAAATGGTACATATGCAGATGTGGTTGACACTACTCTTCATTGTGAGTCCTATTGGGAGATGGAGAAAATATAGCAAGAAAAAAGAAGGCACGTAATACAGGTGGATTTAGTGGTGCTCTATCTAGAGGCAAGAGTGGATTTCATCGTGGACACTCTAGGCCTACTCAGTCAGATTCGGTGGTGCAACCTTCTGAGAGTGGTTATCCAACTAAACAGGGCCAACTATATATGCAGAAAAGGGTGATAATTCCTTCCTGTCTAGAAAACATCCAAGGTGTTCTAATTGCGGGAGGAATCACAGTGGTCGCTGCTTTGGTATTGGTGGTCCTTGTTTTACGTGTAGTGAAAGGGATCATATTGCTAAATTTTGTCCCAATAGAGATTCTGGTACTGGTCAGGCTACTACATAGGTGCAGAGAAATATGGCAAATACTTAGGCTCAGATTTAGCTAGTTAGGGCTGCTCCATAGGTGCTCATGGACAGGGTCGACAGGGTGCACAGGTCGCTTAGGGAGCAGGTTGACCATCGAGACTATTTTCTATGGCCAGACAGGATGTCGAGGGATCTAATGTTGTAGTCATAGGTATTATTACTGTCAATTTTCATGAGGCATATGCTCTTATTGATCCTGGTTCTATGTATTTGTATATATCCCCTTCTTTTGCTATATCTTTAGAATGACGAGTTGAGACTCTTAATGTACCATATATAGTTATGACTCCAGTTAGGGAGACTTTATCAGTGGATTGAATGTATAGAGATTGTGTTATATCTGTGTAGGGTAAGGAAACAATAGTTGCTTTATTAGAGTTGTCACTATCTGACTTTGATGTAATTATGGACATGGATTGGTTAGCATCATGTTATGCTTTGGTTGATTGTTATACTAAGCTAGTACATTTTAATTTCCCTGGAGAACCATCTTTATTATGGAAAGGTATGACTCCTCTAACATAGAGAAAGATAATATCCTATGTAAAGGCACGCCGAATGATTAATCATGTATGCTTTGATTTTATCGCTACTGTCCATGATACTTGAGAGGAGGATGTTACTGTCGATAGTGTTCTAGTTGTCTGAGAATTTTTTGATGTCTTTCCATCAATCTCGGGTGGAGCCAAAGATTGACTATTTTTTGGCTTTGGAGTATGATGGAATAAAGCAAAATGGCTCTTTAACTATCTGCGCTTTTTTCATTTGTGAAGTAGCAGTTAGTCAATGCAACTTTCGACGCTCCTCTTGGGTCATCTAGAAACAGCCGCTTTATGTTTTTAAACATAGGGGTTAGGCTTCGTACATCCGACCCCCCCCCCATCCCGCAATGAGCGGGAGCCTTTTGAGGCACTGGGGTATGTTGTTGTTGTTGTTTCCAGAAGAGTTACCTGGGTTACCTTCAATGAGAGAAATTGAGTTCAGCATTGATTTAGTGCCAGGCACTCAGCCTATCTCTATTCCTCTGTATCGTATGGCTCCAGCGGAGTAGAGAGAATTAAAGTTCCAACTCCAAGAGCTACTTGAGAAGGGGTTCATCAGGCCTAGTGTATAACTTTGGGGTACCCCAGTGTTATTGTGAAAGAGAAAGATGGCACGATGAGAATGTGCATCGACTACAAGCAGTTGAATAAGGCAACTATCAAGAATAACTATCCATTGCCTTGTATTGATGATCTATTCGATCAGTTGCAGGGTGCTACCCACTTTTCCAAAATTGATTTGAGATCAGGTTATCATCAACTGAGAATAAAGGTCGAAGATATCTCAAACACAACCTTTTGGATAAGGTATGGGCACTTTGAATTTTTGATGATGTCTTTTGGATTGACTAATGCACCTATAGCAATTTATGGATCTCATGAACAGGGTATTCAAGCCATACTTAGACCAGTTTTTGATATTATTTATTGATGATATTCTGGTCTACTCTCCACATGAAGCTGAGCATGAACATCATCTGAAAGTTGTATTGTAGACACTTAGAGAACAAAAACTTTATACTAAGTTCTTAAAATGAGAGTTTTGGTTGGGGACAATTTTCTTTTTAGGACATGTGGTGTCACGAGATGGGATTATTCAAGTCAATCCGAGAAAGGTAGAAGTTGTTCGGGATTGGCCACAACCTAATACTCCTACAGAGATACGCAATTTCTTGGGGCTAGCTGGATATTACAAACGGTTTGTGGAGAGTTTCTCAAAGATAGCCGCTCCATTGACACATTTAACTCAGAAAGGTGTGATATTTCAGTGGTCAGATGAATCTAAAGAGAGTTTCCAGAAATTAAAGACTGCATTGACTACAGCTTCTATTCTGACCTTGCCTACAGTGGAGCATGGTTTCACCATTTATTATGATGCATCTAGATCCAGATTGGATAGTGTCTTAGTGTAGAATGGTAAAGTGGTGGCATATGCTTCTGGACATCTAAAGGTTCAGGAGAAGAATTATCCAACACATGACTTAGAGTTGGCCGTCGTTATATTTTCTCTCAAGATATGGCGACACTATCTTTATGGTGATCCGTGTGAAGTCTATACTGATCACAAGAGTTTTCAATACATATTCAAGCAATGGTATTAAACCTGAGGCAACGACGATGGTTGGAGCTACTTAAAAGATTATGATCTTCCTATCTTATATCATCCCGGAAAGGCGAATGTGGTGGCAGATGCTTTTAGTAGAAAGTCTATGGGCAGCTTAGCTTGGATTGCTATCGAAAAAAGTGACCTATGGCTAGGGATATTCAGTCTTTAGCCAACCAGGGAGTTCGAATTAATCATATATTTCCTGGAATGTTTCTTGCAGGTATGGTGATGCAATCATCCTTAGTTGGAGAAGCCAAGGCTTGCCAATATGGCGATCCCTAACTTGCTAGATTACGAGATCGAGTGCAGAGTGGAGGCATGAAGTTGTTCTCAATTGATAGCGAGGGCATATTGCGTCGACATGGTAGACTGTACATTTCCATGGTGGGTGAGGTAAAGTGGTTAACACTTAAAGAGGCTCATAGCTCGCGATACTCCATCCATCCATGTGCTTCAAAGATGTATCAAGACTTGCATAGTTTGTACTTGTGGAAAGGTATGAAGTCTGATATTTTGAAGCATGTGACTAGTTGTTTGAATTGTCAACAGGTCAAATATGAACCTCAAAACTTGGTAGAGTAATGCAAAACTTGATTCTCCTAGAGTGGAAGTGGGAAAGAATTACTATGGACTTTGTTACTAGGTTGCCGAATACTTTCAAGAAGCACGAATCTGTTTTGGTGATTGTGGATAGACTAACAAAATCTGTCCATTTCATACCAGTTTGAGTTACTTATACCGCAAAGTAGTAAGTAGACATTTACCTCCGAGAGATAGTTCGGCTTCATGGAGTGCCTATTTCAATAAT
Source organism: Solanum clarkiae (assembly GCA_011800125.2). Classification (NCBI taxonomy): domain Eukaryota; kingdom Viridiplantae; phylum Streptophyta; class Magnoliopsida; order Solanales; family Solanaceae; genus Solanum; species Solanum clarkiae. Next base: position 11,650 of record JAABOM020087479.1, on the reverse strand, counting down.
ATCAGATCGGGGTGCACAATTCACTGCTGAGTTTTGGAAGCCTTTCTAGAGGTCGTTGGGACCACAAGTTGAGTTGAGTACAACTTTTCATCCCCAAATTGACGGACAGCCTGAGAAGGTTATTCAAATCTTGGAGGACATGCTTAGGGCTTGCACGATTGATTTTGGTCGGCATTGGGACGATCATTTTCTATTAGCAGAGTTTGCTTATAATAATAGCTACCAATCAAGTATACAGATGGCACCATATGAGGCTATATATGTTCACAAGTGTCGATCACCAATTGATGGTTTGAACCTGGCGAAACACAATTACTAGGTCCAGATTTGGTTCAGGGGGCCTTAGAGAAACTTAGAGTAATACGAGAACAGCTTCGGACAACACAAAGTAGACAAAAATCTTATGCAAATAAGAAAGTCCATGACATGGAGTTCATGAAGGGCGAAAAGGTCTTTTTGAAAGTATCTCCTATGAAGGGAGTTGTGAGATTTGGTCGGAAGAGTAAGCTGAGTCCTAGATATATTGGTTCATATAAGATTTTAGATCATATTAGACTAGTGGCATATCCACTTGCTTTACCTCTGAGATTGTCCTCTCTACATCTTATATTTCACGTGTCCATGCTTCGACAATATATTGGTGATGATATCCATAAGATTAATCTAGAGGATGTGGAGCTTGATGAAAATTTAGCGTATGAGGAAGGTCTGATATCTATTCTAGATAGGCAAGTGAGGCAATTGAGGTCGAAGAAGATAGTTTCAGTGAAAGTGTTATGGCCCAACCATCCAACCGAAGAGAATACTTGGGAGTCCGAGGCGGACATGCGAGAGAGATATCCTCACCTATTTGGCACTTCAGGTATGAGTCTAGACTCGTTCGAGGACGAACGCTATTTTAAGTAGGGGAGAATGTAATAACCCTAACTTTTTAATAAAAGGTTAATTGGTAATTTTAACCATTAATAATTCTCATTAAAAGAATTAAAAAAAAGGGCCCAGCCCCTTTTATTTTTAATTATCATGCAGCAGCAGGAAAAGGAAAAAAAACAAAAAACAGACCAGCAACCCTTTTTTTCAATTTGGACGCTGCAGTAACAAAAAAAATCAGGGCAATCCTTTTTCTTCTTCTTTCGCTCTTTTTTCTTTGAAGAAAACACACGTTTCATCAAGGTGATTCGGGAAAATTCATACATAGAATCAACTTGATCTTTGTACCACTGTTTTGGGTGGTAAAGTGCAGGTATTTTCTTGTTATTGTGTGCTCTTGTTAGTTGAAAACATATTTACTAGAACTTTCACCAATTAGGTTTATCAATGAGATTGAGAATACTTTTATTTTTAATTTATAGTCTAAGATATTGGGTATTAGGGTTTAACCCTAAACTTAAAGACTAGAGATATTGAGACTTGAGTTTGGCCAACATAATTGATATTCTATAATCAATATTTTGTTTCATAGATTGAGGAAAGTAGGGGCTGCTTTGGTGGGTGTTCTACGTTGCGAGGTTGTGAAACTTGTCGTTAATAATGTAAGTGAGACTTTAAGTTTTAGTGCTTGCTTTTCAAACATGCTTTGAAAAATATATTTTTCTCTGACAGAGTTGATGTTTCTTTGATAAACCCTAGATATGCTATTTTTTAGAAGAATATCGAAAATTTTCATGAGTTATATGTGGTGTGATGCTGAATACCCTTCTTTATTACTGTTGTGGTTATTAGGGGCATATTTAGCTGTTGTAATATGTTAGGGGCATACCTATGTTGCCATAATATGTTAGGGGCTTTGTAAACATTGTCGTAGTACATTTTAAGAGTATTATACATGCTGCGATGGACTTGTTGGGGTGATGGGATGATTTCCTTCGCTGTCATTTATGACAGGTTTTGAGTGGGGATTCAATTGAGATATGTTGTGACCCTTTTTGAACTTTTGTATGAACTTTTTGAGCTTATTGTGAAGTATATTCTTATATATACTATTTTTGTATATCGTTGTTGTATTTTGTAAGTCTTGTTCCAGGGGTATTAAAGTAGCGAGTCGAGGATCTTACTAGGTTATATTTATATATAGCTGACTCCTTACTTGTATGTCAATGCAGATACTGTTGCAGAGGGAGAGACTTGTGGCTGACTAGTTCATTTTCGTGGATTTTGTTGCTGAGGTGAGCCTTCGCATTGTTCGTGGAGGCTACTACTTCATCTTTATCCAGTATAGTTTATGTTTTTCTTCTTTTCAGGAGTTGTATTCCCATCAGTTAAACTCATATCACTCTATTAGATGCTCCATGATCTTATTGTGGGATTTGGGCAAGAGATATTTTGTTAAGTGACCTTTCCTTTCATAAATTGATGTGCGATTTTGGTTTGCTAGTTACTCTATTGTTATGAGTATTGATGAGTTTTGGAGTTGCACATATATTCTTAGTGCTTGGATAGTTTGGGTGTGTATGAATACTTGGTTCTCCCGACAAATAGTGTGGGCTGGTGTTAGTCACATCTAGTGGATATTTTGGGATGTGACATTTCCATTAATAGTATGAAGCTCGTCTTGTTGCAAAGGGATTTACCTATCGTCTAGGCTTAGATTACCATTCCACTTTCAGCCCAGTAGTGAAAGCAGATAATGTTCGGTTGGTACTCACCATTGCGACATAGTACAACTGGCCAACTCATTAGATTGATATCAATAATGCATTCTTATAAGGACGTCTTGAGGAAGAGGTTTATGTGAGGAAGCCACCAAGCTTTGAAGATCGAAGTCTCTCCACCCATGTCTGCAAACTGTACAAAGAAATCTATGGCTTGAAACAGGGCCCCCGAGCTTGGTACAATGAGCTCAAAAAATACTTGCTAACTATTGGGTTTGTCAAGTCTCAATCTGATCCTTCTTTATTTTACATAAGATAGGCTTCAATGTTTATGTTCTTATCTATGTTGATGATATAATCATCACTGGAAATCATATTCATGGGTCCGGCATATCATAGATGGTCTTTACACTCGTTTCTCCTTGAACAGCCTTGGACATCTCAGTTATTTTTTGGGTGTTGAGGTTATCACTTCTACTAATGGTTTTGCTTTGTCCCAGCACAAGTATATTATTATATTATGGATCTTTTAGACGATGTTGGCATGCTAAACAGCAAAGGAGCTCCTATGCCTATTAGCTCAACTACCATTTTGACTGCTACAGTGGATGATCCTCCAACTGATGGTACTCTTTATCGACGGGTAATTGGAAAGTTTCACTATTTATCTTTTACACATCCTGATATTTCCTTCACAGTTAACAAGCTTTCTCAATTTATGCACTATCCACGCCAATCTCACTGGAAAGCAGTCAAGCGATTACTTGGTTATCTTCGCCACACCTGCCAATATGGAATACAAATTTCCAAAGCTCCATATTCTCATATGGTTGTTTACTCTAATTCGGATTGGGCTGGTGATCCGAATGATCGCACTTCTACCTCTGGCTATATTACTTTCCTGGGCAGAATAACAATATTCTAGTCATAGAAAAGCAATGGTCTGTATCTCGATCATCTATGGAAGCTGAATATAGAGTTGTGGCTGCTGCTACTGCAGAAACCAACTGGCTCACAAATCTTCTTGGTGAACTTCACATGTCACTTAAGGGAGTTCAACAAGTTTTTTGTGACAACATCAGCACCACTTACATTTGTTCAAATCCAGTTTTCCATAGTAGGATGAAGCATGTTGCCATTGATTTTCATTTTGTTCGTGAATAAGTTCAGAACAAGGACATTGAAGTTAGCCACCTTCACTCAGGTGATCAAGTGGTTGACATACTCACAAAATCACTTCCCAAAGCTACCTTTGTCCAACAATTCTCCAAGTTGGGTATTGTTGACACCATCAACTTGTGGGGGCGTAATAACCGATAATATTAGATATACTTTCAGATTTAGTAGTTCCATCCCTTTAGGACTTTGTTGTAACTTATTCCTTGTATTTAGGTTATAGATAAGTCTTAATTGTCTTAGTTTTTCTCTTTTTTGTAGAGTTGTATAGAATCTATATATATACTAGTCTACAATCATTACAAATCCTCGTTCATTTTTATTCTACTGCAGTCTTGTACTTTACAGTAAAAGCCTATGACTATCTAACATTTAAGGCATCACGTATAAAATCACACTCATACTTGGCTAGCTAGCAACTACACACTCTAACTTTGAGGTGCAATATCAACTAGCAGCCGAACTGTCACGACCCGGTCCCACACGTGCATATATTGTCCGCTCTGGCCCCACAGGGCCGCACGGTTTTGTTCCTCCCAGGCAAGCCCGGGAAAACGCGTATGCACATGTAAGGATCCGTCCTCAACATATAGCCCAGGACTCCCCCTCTCTTTTCCGATGTGGGAGTTTCTGGCAACCTACAGCAGCCAGGCCACGCCCTACACACACTTGCCCGCACACAGCCCAGACAAGCCAGGCCATGCCCTACACACACTACTGCATTCACCCCCGGTAGGGACTCAGCGTCCTCGCTGAGCTTCCACTCCCTACCCACCGTACTAGGCAAGAGTTGGCTCTGATAGCATCTGTCAAAAGAACACAGGCATGACTCAGTACCCACGAACATAACTACGCACGATAAGAGAGAATAAGCAAAAGGGAAGTTTCCTAACAGTCTCCATAGCCTCCCAAAGATAAGTACAGACGTCTCCGTACCGATCCGTGAGACTCTACTAAGACTCAGCTTGTATGCACGTGAGACCTATGAACCTAGGCTTTGATACCATTCTGTCACGACCCGGCCCCACACGTGCATATATTGTCCGCTCTGGCCCCACAGGGTCGCACGGTTTTGTTCCTCCCAGGCAAGCCCGGGAAAACGCGTATGCCATGTAAGGATCTGTCCTCAACATATAGCCCAGGACTCCCCCTCTCTTTTCCGATGTGGGAGTTTCTGGCAACCTACAGCAGCCACGCCACGCCCTACACACACTTGCCCGCACACAGCCCAGACAAGCCAGGCTACGCCCTACACACATATCGGAAAAGAGAGGGGGAGTCTGGGCTGTGTGCGGGCAAGTGTGTGTGCGGGCAAGTGTGTGTAGGGCGTGGCCTGGCTGTTGTAGGTTGCCAGAAACTCCCACATTGGAAAAGAGAGGGGGAGTCCTGGGCTATATGTTGAGGACGGATCCTTACATGTGCATACGCGTTTTCCCAGGCTTACCTGGGAGGAACAAAACCGTGCGGCCCTGTAGGGCCAGAGTGGACAATATATGCACGTGTGGGGCCGGGTCGTGACACGAACACTCCAACACATCCCCACTATTTCTAGTGTATACCTAGTGCTGACATGACACATATATTTCGGAGGTGTTTACACATGCATACTCAAAGTTGGAGTGTTTAGTTATTAGTTGTTACCGCCAAATGACAATTTCCAAATATCATTGGCAATCCAATATACCAGTCATTAACTTCAGAGAATACTTTCCCTTTCAAAACCAATATCAGCCTCATATGCATAAGATGAGTCATATACCAAAGAAAAAAGCATGAAAGGCCTGCATTTTATCTAGTATTTCCTGTATCAAGAATTGTACATCCAATATGTCCGTGTGGCCTGATAGGGGTTGGAGAATTTAGTACATAACCAACTAGTGAGCTCATTTGAAATGTTAAGTTTCCCTTAAATAATAATGTTCTTGTCCAGATTAATTCCTTATATAGGTAATGTTGTTATCTAAGCAACTTCTTCAATCATTCCCTGTTTTGCATAATAAAGTTATTTGATACTGAAGTAGCTAGCTAGTGACTTAAATGTGAGCGACTAAAACCACGAGATGAACATTGTTAACCCATAAATAATCTTTTTGATGGCTTAGAGACACCCTTCAAAACTCATTGGATAACTGGCTTGCCTCTCTGCCCTTCGTCTCTTAGATACTTGGCTTTTCACTGCAACAAGCTTTGACTCTGTTGTACCTAACCCACACATCATAAGCTGCTGTCTTACTACTACACCAAAGCACTAAGGGCGACAAAAGGTAAATTATTACCGTGCTAGTGGGAGGTCCGACCTGGTAGGTTTAGTTAAGTTGTGCAAAGGTAAGTTCATATTTTAAAAAAATACAACACAGTACAACAAATTCTGGAACTCTAGGACACCGATATTCCTAAGGACATCATTACACAGTTGCCAGATCAATTTGCAACTCAATTATTCAGTACCACTACAATCTTTAAGGAAAAAATTGCAGAATTAAACAGAATGAGTCACTTAAACAAACAATTTCGATGCCAAAGTAGCTAATTAGGATCACAAGAGTACCTGCTATACACAAATAGGTATATGTTAGTCTGAAGGAGTGTTCGCATAATTAGAGAAGGTAATTCCACAGCAACCAGCAAGCAGGTAGATCATCATATTCCTACCCATTACATGATTGAGGCCTGTAGGCGTCTTGCTGAGATAGAAATTGTCAATCAACCTTAATTAAGGATGTAGCTTAGTGGTCAATGAAGTGCCTTGAGAATCTTGAAGACTCGGGTTAAAATCCCAGAAGGGACAAAAAAACATTAGGTGATTTATTTCTGTATGTTCTAGCTGTGGTGAATAGAGTTACCTAATACTTATAATTGGCTACAGATATCCCGTGGAATTACTCAAGAAACACAAAAGCTGGCTCAGACAACACGTTTACCCAAAAAATAAAAATTTAAATAGTTGTTTAAGAAGCTTCAAAGATACTTCTAACAGAAGGGCAATTTCCCAGAAATGGGAAGAGCAAATTAGACCTACCTGCTGAAAGAATTCCTCCGAATTTTTAATCATTTCCTCATGCATATCCCAGGAGTCATTGTCAGTTGGATTGGTCAGACAAAACTGTTCCACTTTCTCAAGCTGGTGAACTCTAATAATTCCAAGCATGTCACGGCCATGTGAACAAACTTCCTTGTGGAGGCATGACAAATATCCTGCATACCTGGTGGATAATTTAGATTAGTCCATATGAGCCAACGGGCAATAGAGACGCATTGTTGATTCCACATTATGTTAAGCTACCCAATCTCCCTTTCTTTTTCAAATAAAACATCATCGACGTTGGCAAAAAGATATGTGAAAATTTCATATCATTAGATGCTTATTATGAATGTTGATCAACTAAGTATCATGAGTAAATTGCTCAAGGTTGTTCAATCATTTGATAACCAGAATCAATCACTACGAGTCAGATTCAATAGAATTTGATCAATCCTACTTTCGGTCTTTAAGATAGAGAACTAAACCAAGAAACAATACCTTAACGGAAGTCGTGATGAATCCAGTCATCCAAATGATAAGCAAAAGAAGTTGTTTGCAGTGGCAATCAGATATTTGTCATCTCCCTCACCAGTGACATAAGATAAGTGAGGTACGTTATTGAAGATTTAAACTTGAGATCTCTGATTCAAAAAAGAGCAGCCCCCAGCAATTGCATCACATCATTTGGTGGTGTGACCTCACTCTTAGTAATTCAACTGATTATTATAATCAACAAAATTTAAGCTAAACATCAATAATCAAGTACAAGATTTTCCTCCTTAGACCTTAATTATTTATTTGCATTTAGTAAGGGTCTGAATATCAATTACTAAAACTTTAGTTCATTAAATGCATTTTTTAAAATCTTTTTGTAGGTTTGTAAACCTCTGATTTAGTTGAGCAGATGTCAGTTGGTTAAGGAAAAGTTTTAGTCTCCAACTAACATATCGTGTCAACTTCGAGGGCCTCTCTGTAAGTAACTTGCCTTATGTTAAATATATCTCGCCGTATGTTAAATATATAATATAGAAGTATATTTGATTATTTTGGCACATACTATGTCTGACGTTTCGTGACTAGAGTTTTGATTATCTTATGTTCAAAGCGTATTGTATGACTGAAAGAATCTTTGGTCATTCTATTCTTATATTGCAAGTGTATTCTATTGTTTACTTTGGTCAATTTTTGATAAGGATAGAATGGTCTCCATGTGAAAAAGTACCACTATGACAAAAGGGAGAGATGCAAGATACTTGGGTGACACTATGAAACTAAAGATTGCTCATGGTGTTGTTTTATCTGTTGCTGATAAAAGGTTCTGTTCTGAAGTTCGGCCATAGACAATGCAAGCTGTAAAACAAGGATTCTAGGTTGTAGGGATAGTCTACTCATTGTCTTTTAAGATTAGGCAAAGTGAGGCTAGAGATTGGTTTATCCATCCATTGTTACACTGTTGAGAAAACACAATCAACTTGTCTCACGGTTCGCGAGGATCTAACATTAACTCTCCTTTTGGTTAATAGTTCTGATTTATCCCTCTCACAGGAGAATATTTCTTGATCCGCAAGATTATTGTTATTAAACTTATAATAAACTATGATGCAATTGGGGCTTATCGGCAGAAACGAATCGCGGTATAATTAAAGGCTCTATGCGTGCTCAACGGCGCAAAACTTCTATTTCGAAACTATTTTAAGCAAATGCCGCCGACTCCAACTACCGTCCATGTACGATCCAACTACAAATTTTAGCAGTTTTTAGTCCAATATTTGGGATTATTCATGTTTCCCTAATTTATAGCTATGGATGATGGCAATCTGGAATGATTTCAGATTGTTCTCAACGTATTGGGATTGAATTTGGTTGGGGAATGCTCTTTTGGTTAGTGATTTGTTAAAATATTTTTCGGACATTCATTCTAGTGAAAACTAAATGATACTACATGTTAAAATCATTATCTCCTACTTTCTCTAATTATCTAGAAGTATCTTGTAAAATATATAGTCTAGAAATGTCTTTGTAGAACATTGTAGAAGAGTATAGAATGGCATGCGAGGATATAGAAGAATATAGAAGGGTATGGAAGGATATAGAAGAGTATGGAAGGATATGGAAGGGTGTGGAGATTCGTAAGAGATATGTGGAGTATTCTAGAGAGCTACAAGTGTGGAAGGAAAAGGCATTTTGTAAGAAAAGGGCACTTTGTAAGAGACTGCAAGGCTACTAGAGTGGAAGGTAATGCTGCAACCTTCAATAATGAAAGTGAAGAAGAATGGGACTTCCAAGCATCCTATGTAGTAGAGGAACCCAATGAAGTATCAGATGTTCGAGAGATAGCTGCATCATCCTATGAGAAGCCATTTAAAGAGATGGCACTCGTCACAATAAATGACGAGACCATTAACTATCATGATGATTGGATCGTAGACTCCGGTTGCTCCAATCATATGATGGGGATATGGACAAGTTAGAGAACATGTCTGAATATAAAGGAGGACGGGTCATGGTGACGACAAACAACTGTAAGTTACCAATCTCTCATATTGGTAAGAATCGTCCCTCGATTTAGTCAACATCAAGTGCAACTACAGAATGTCTATCATATGCCCGGGATAAAGAAGAATTTGTTGTCAGTATCACAACTGACATCATTAGGAAATTATGTGGTGTTTGGGCCTAATGACGTCAAGGTATATCAAATTCTTAGGCCCATGTCCCCTCCAATCTTGGAAGGACGACGATTAGAATTTGTCTATGTAATGTTGGCTCAGGTTGCATATGTAGATAAGACAAGGAAGAACGAGACCTCAAATCTTTGGCATGCAAGGTTAGGGCATGTGAGTTATCACAAGTTGAAGGTGATGATGAAGAAGACGATGGTGAAGGGTCTTCCACAACTGGAGATTCGAGATGACATAGTATGTACGAGATGTTAATATGGTAAGGCACACCAACTACCATACGAGGAGACAACATACAAAGCTAAGGCTCCACTAGAGCTAGTGCATTCAAATGTGTTTGGGCGTGTAAAGCAGTCGTCCATCTCTGGATACAGGTACATGATTACCTTTATTGATGATTTCTCAAGATTTGTTTGGGTTGATTTCATGAAGGAAAAATCCGAGGCATTAGCTAAGTTTAAAATATTCAAGAACAAAGTTGAAGAAGAAATTGGTAGTCAGATAAGGTGCCTACGTACGGATAATGGAGGAGAGTACACTTCGGATGAATTCTTTCAATACTTAAGAGTAAGTAGAATAAGACGTCAATTTACATGTCCAAACACACCTCAACAAAATGGTGTGGCCGAGAGGAAAAACAGACATCTGGCAGAGATTTGTAGAAGTATGCTACATGCCAAGAACGTATCATCAAGATTTTGGGCTGAGTGTATGAAGACAGCGGCGTATGTCACAAACAGGCTTCCTCAAGCAAGGCTTGGTTTTACTTCTCCATATGAGAAGCTATGGAATGTCAAGCCCACAGTAAGTCACTTTAAGGTTTTTGGATGTGTTTGCTATGTATTTGTACCTGACCATTGCGTAGCAAATTCAACAAAAAGGCAGTCTGGTGCATCTTTGCAGGCTATGACAATGAAAGAAAAGGGTGGAAATGTTGTGACCTAACATCCGGCCGCTGCTACACATCGAGAAATGTGGTACTTGATGAAGCCTCATCTTGGTGGTCTTCTCAAGCCGTGTTACTTCCTGACTCCAAGGAAATTGAAGAGAGACTTCAAGAAAGACTAGAAAAACAACCAGAAACAAGTGAAATTCACCCAATACAAGAAGTTCTGGCGGAGAACGAGCCACAAGAAGAAGAGGACAGAGCAAGCTCACCAGTAAGGGATAGAAGTCCATGGTAAACAAGAGTACACTATATATCACCAGAAGAAGCAAGGCCGAGTCAATTGGATGAGATAGGCAAAGAAGAATCTCTACTAAGAAGGTCAAAGAGGACACAAAAGCCGAACCCAAGTATGCTAATGCCGCTTTAGTGGAAGATATCGGAGTCAAAGAGCCAAACTCATTCGAAGAAGTGAATCAAAAAGAAGAGTGGAGAAAGGCTATGGAGGAGAAAATGCAGGCGTTGCTTCAAAATGAGACGTGGGATATAGTTCCCAAGCCAAAAGATGTAAAACCCATATCACGCAAATGGGTGTACAAGTTAAAGGTACATGCCAATGGCTCGATTGATAGATATAAAGCTCGCTTGGTTGCTCGAGGATTCTCTCAGACATATGGCCTAGACTATGAGAAGACATTTAGTCCAGCAGCCAAGATTACCACAGTTCGAGTCTTATTGGCGCTAACAGCAAACAAATCTTGGAAACTTTGGCAGATGTATGTGAAGAATGCATTTTTGCATGGAGAGATTGATCGAGAAATATACATGGAGCAACCTAGAGGCTTTGAGAGCAAAAGTCATCTGAGTTATGTGTGTAAATTGAAGAAGGCGTTATATGGACTCAAGTAAGCACCAAGAGCCTGGTATGGTAATGTCACGACCCAACCCAGGGGTCGTGATTAGTGCCGATTGGGCACCCAAACAACACCAAATCGGATTTCCAGTTATATTAGCCAAGGAATTTGTCAAAATTTTGGCAGAGTTTCCTCTGTTTTACTGACTAACCACACCTGCAAATAGCAATCCCAGCATACCACAAACATCTATACACATATATACATATATATGCGGGCCGACAAGGTCACCACTGTGGTAGAACCGCCCAACAAAAGTACCATACATACGTAATCATATCACATGTAATATCCCATACCCAAATGTATCCACAGACCTCTATACATACGAACTGAATCATAGGACAGGACAGGGCCCCGTCATACCCTCGAATATACAT
>JAABOM020087469.1:0-29775 GCA_011800125.2 Solanum clarkiae | reverse complement strand
ATAAGACATTTGGCATTTTACAAAAATAAATAGTTAGATTAGTTATTAGTTATAATTTTTAAAATTTATTTTTATATCATTAAAAAATAGAAAAAATTAAAATAATTAAAAACTACGAATCCTCCGGAAAATGGAGCAGTTTTTAAGGAATTTTTCCTTATCTTTTTTAATAGACATTTGTGATTCCATATATAAAATAAAATTTGAACTTGAGTTATTATTTTTTAGAAAATAATGAATTTAGAGTGTTATAATTCTATAATTTTGGAAATTATAAAATCAAGAAAGTTGACGATCTTTTCTATATACATACACATATATAAAAATACGACTATCATTAAATCAAAAGTTAATTAGATATACATATATGCATATATGTTAGTAATAGGATAATTCAGTTACTACATAATAAAATATTTAAAAATAAAAAAATAAAATAAAATTTAAAAAAAGCCCACGAGCTAAATTTTTTTTTAAATCTATATATTATCATTAAAATGAAGTATAATTGGTATAACCTTAAGTTTTGAGTAATTGATATAGAGTTAAAGTCATTGAGATGTATTCAAGGAAAGTCAGCTGCGGAAATAGCTGACAGGTTTATAATGTTTGCTCCTGGTAATTAATGAAAAATGTTAGTTACCAAAAAACAAAACAAAACAAAATAAAATAAAATAGAATGAAGTATAATTCCTTGTCAAGCAAATCCATCAATTGTTTTTTTAATTCCTTTAATTCTATCGGGACTATTCGATATTGAGGAATATAAATAGGCTGAGTATCGGGTAGAAGATCAGTGCCAAAATCGGCTATGCTTGAACCCTTGACTTGCTAATTGTTGGAAAACTTTTTTTGCAGCCCCTCAACCATTACACTAACTTCTCTTCTTGTGTTAAGAGGTATCAACATTAATATATATAAGTATAAAATCAAAGGAGGAATACCGAGCAACTCATTGGGAAAGACATTGGGAATTCATTAACTATAGGAATCGAATCAAGAATAGGAACTTTAGTCTCCACATTCTCAACCCGGACAACATTATATATGTATTCCTTAGAAATCATTTTCTTAGCAGGAGATGAACTTACCCTTGAACGCACCGAATTGGTTCCCTTCCGCTCAAGATTAGGCTCATTAGAACTTGAAATTTGACCCTATGGGTTTTACAATCAATAGAGGCACATGATGCATGCAACCAATCCATACCAAGAATAACATCTAAATCGGTCATATCAAGCTCAACAAGATCGCATGGAAAGACTTTATACAATATCAAAATGGGACAATTTCTATAGACTTTCTTAGCCAAAATCGACTCTCTAACCTGAGTATAAATTGAATGTGGCTTTTTCAAAACATAAGGAGAGACATCAAACTTTACAGCAAGGTAAAGAGTAACAAAAGGCATATTTGCACCGGAGTCAAGTAAAGCATATGCATCAAAATCAAAGACCCTTAATGTACCTATAACAACATTGGGAGACTCTTCAACCTCTTGTCTAGCTTGGAGAGCATAGAACTGGTGACCACAGGGTCCGCCTCCTTGAGTTTGGGCACCTTGTTGCACTTGCCCTTTTTGAGCCACTTGGCCTTGAGATCGCCCTTCTTTTCCCTTAGTAGCAACATTAGGACACTCGAAAATCTTGTGCTCTATCTTCTTACAACCAAAACAAGTTTTAGTATCTCTCAAGCAATCATCTCCATGGTTCCTCCACACTTGGGATGCCCAGAAGGAATAACACCACCCTTAGTAACATCACCGTTTGCCTTAGAAGTAGGTACCCTAAACCCTTGGTTAGCACCCTTAGATGATCCTTCGCCTTGTTGGAAATAGCCACCATCAGTCTTTGCTAAGGGTGACAATTTCAATCCATATAAGATAAAATGAATCCATTTTACCCATATTTATTTTAATGGATTACTCATATTTTCTAAATGGGTAAATATGGGTTGATCTATTTTAAGAGTTCATACAAATATAGTCAAAATGGATAAAATATGCGTATTCATATAAACCCATATATCCCTCAACATATAATATAAATCTTAATTGCTCTAAAAAAGTTTTTGTGTGCATGATTTTTTTTATGTTTCTTAAAAAAATTTGGAGGAGGGGTGGGGGGGAATGGGGAGGAATTAACGTTTTTTTTTTTTATTTTTTATTGGGGTAAGCATAAGTATCGAAAAATTTAAAAATTGAATCAAACCAAACTAATTGAATTTTTCAGTTCGGTGTTAGGTGGGGGTGGGGTGGGATCTCTTTTATTTTTTATTGGAGCGGGTATAAATACTGAAAAATAAAAAAATTGAACCAAGCGAAACTAATTTAGTTTTTCAGTTCGGTGTCAGGGTAGAGGGGAGGGGGAGCAAAAATTTTTTTTTAAAAATTTTTTATTAGGGCGTGTATAAATATCACAAAATCGAAAAATTGAATCGAACCAAACTAGTTCAATTTTTCTATTCGGTGTCGGGGTGGGGTGGAGGCAAAAAAATTAACTTTTTTTGATTTTTTATTGGGGCAGATATAAATATTAAAAAATCAAGAAATCGAACGAAACTAAACTAACTCGATTTTTTGGTTCAGTGTCAGGGTTGGGGGGGGGGAGGGGAGAATTAATTTTTTTTTAAAATTAGGGAGGGCATAAATACTAGAAAATTAAAAAATCAAACCAAAGCAATCTAATTCAATTTTTCGGTTCGGTATTGGGGTGGGGTGGGGGTTGGGATTAACTTTTTTGTATTTTTTATCGAGGGGGGCATAAATACCGAAAAATCGAACCAAAGTAAACAAATTCGATTTTTTAATTTGGTGTTGGGGTTTGGGGGGCCAAAATTTATTTATTTATTTTTTATTGGGGCGGACATAAATACCAAAAATTTAAAAATTGAACCAAATCAAACTAATTTGATTTTTCGATTTGGTGTTGGTGGGGAGAGGGGGGAGCAAAAAAATTTATTTTTTTATTGGGGTGAGCATAAATACAGGAAAATAAAAAACTAGAACCAAACCAAGCTAATTCGATTTTTTGGTTCGATATAGGTGTTCTTTTTTCAAAACTTCAGTTATTCGATTCAGTGTAGAGATCTCAAAACTTCGGTACATCAAAGATCTGAACTTTTATTAAAAAATTTAAAAAATATATTTTTTTTAAAAATAATTATTTGGGAGTAAGATTGGGTGATTAGGATTGAACATTAACAATCTAGCTTTGATTTAATCTTTTTGGCTTCAAGAGAATAAAGTGGGTTGGAACCATTCTTATCCAAATCATATTTGACCAAATCCATATTTACCCATATTTTATATGGATGAGTTGTCATCCAATCCATTTTGGCTCAATCTATATTCAATCCAATCCACCCATTTGCCACCTCTAGTCTTTGTATGAGAAAAACCACCATCAAATCTAGCCCTCTTGGACTCCCTCACCTTCATCTTTTGGAGCTTCTCACTCTCTATTTGTTTGGCATGTCTCTCGAGTCAGGAAAGATCCATCTCTCTAACAAGCATAGCTGTCTTACATTCCATCTTCACCAAATCAGACACACTCGAAATAATCTTGTGCATAAGTGCTCTAGGATTGGCTACAAGAGAAGGATCACATTTATACAACTCTATAAACTTGAGGGCATACTCCCTCACACTCATAACACCTTATTTCAAATTCATAAACTCCACCATCTTCACTTGCCTTAGCTCAAGAGGAAAGAAGCGATCAAGAAAAATAACCTTGTAAACCTCCCAACCAATAGGCCTTTCCTTATCACTCCTCTAGGATTTCTATTGTGCGAACCAAACTTGAGAAACTCCTTTAAGTTGGTAAGCCGCCAACTCCGCATTATCTTTGGATGACACTCCCATAATGTCAACCACTTTGTTGACCTTATCAATAAACTCTTATGGGTTGAAACGCCCCACATTTGCATAGGAATGCTCCATAATCGTAATTTTCTTATATCTCAAAATTGGAGATATTTAAACACCCCTCCTCTACCTCGAAAATACCCAATGATGCATTTTTTAATATCTCAAAATTCATGCATAATTTTGCAAATCCAACATCATATTCTTGTTCAAACGATAAAATTGTGTGAGAAAACGAGTACCTACAAGGCATACTTTGTCCATGCCAAGAAAAATAATTTTTGATGAAACTTTGCAAAAATAGTAGTTGTCTGCGACCAGTCCATGATGCGGACCTGACACGGACTAGTTTAAAAATTTTTGAAAAAATTTCTTTTTACTCCAGGGAAATTAGGTAATAATCCAATACCCATATATACGAAAATCCCTCATTGTTTAGCCGTTTTGAGCCCAAAAACTCACTAAAAACCTCTTAAATTCCTCTCTAATCTTCATCAAATTTTCCATTCATTTCAAGGTTTTCTAGAAGTTTTGTTGGAATTCAAGGAAACCAAGTCAAGCCCCAAGTCCTTCTCAAGTTTTCTTCAAGAAACTCCAAGACTAAATTATGTGGATTTCAACCATTGGGTCCTTTCACCCATGGTGCCCAACCTTCCTTTTTACATAAATTGTATGTTTTCAAGTTGGTTTATCTATGGGCATATCTTATTATGAATTTTAAGTATAAACTATATTGAAGGTTTTATGAAATATTGTTCAACTATGCATATTTTGAGCTATGGAGCTATGATCTAAATTAATTAGGGGTTTTGATGTATCTTGCAAGAGGGTATTACCTAGTGTTGGTGGGTTGATTTACACTGATTTTTCTCACATGATTTCATCTTGAATTGCATAATTTTAAATTAGCATTACACACCCGTCAAGTATTTCATAAAATGTCTTGTTAAGGATTCTTGAGTTATTGAGGGTTTATTGCATGACTTGTGAGTCAAGTGGCTTTAGGATGATAAAAGGAATGTGGGTATGTGTTCAATTCATGAAAAGTAACTATGGTGTTGCAAGTAGATTGTTGGCTTTCCATGTTTGTTGTGTTCTTGAGAAAGTTGAGAAGCCCTTTCTTGATGCTTGAAATGTAATGGTTTGATGAGCTATTTCTATGACTCCTACCTAAAAGATTATATCGTAAATTATGGACATTCTACCAAAAAGGTCATGCCGTAATGTGGAATGACTAATGGTTCCTACTAAAAAGATTATATCACAAGGCAAGGACATCTTACTACACCTACCAAAAAAAGCCATGATGTAAGGTACAAATCATGATTCCTACTGAAAAGATTATATCGTAAAGCGTGAACATTCTATCAAAAAGCCTATGCCGTAAGGTAGAACGAATCATGGATCCTATCCAAAAGATTATATCGTAAAGTAGGGGACGTCTTATACTACCTATCAAAAAGACTATGTCGTAAGGTAGTGGTATTGGTAACACTCCCGGAAAAGTTATACCATAAGGCGAGTGGTGGCTATTTGGCCCATCTCATACATGTTGGTGAAAGGTTTGAGTATGTATTCCATATTGAGTTTGTATTCCTTGATTATGATTTACAAGCATGTTTTTCCTTAAGCATTGATCATACATGTTATATTATTGTTATACTTATCCTTTGTTTATAATTATCCATTTTGATTATGTTGCCTATCCCTTGCTTGCAATATATCCTAAATATTAGTACATTCAAATATACTAATGCATACTCTATGCCTACATGATGTTACCATGTAGGAACCAGAGCACCTATTGATCATCCTCCACGTGGCCAGATTGTCCTCCGAAAGATAAGCTTTGGTGAGTCCTCAAGTTCGGGGGCATAAGCTACGCTACTCTTATTCTTTGTTTATCTCTTTATGTTGGATATTTGATACTATGAGGGTGAGCCCGGAAAGTATCTTATCCCCCGCTTAAGTCTATATTTAGAGGTGTTGTTGGAATAATTGAAGTACTTATGCTTTGAGCATTGACTCTTTAATGATCTATGATAATTTGACTCTTTCCCTTAGTCCTGAATTCCTTTGTTTATATTATTTACTATTGTTTATTTTTCTTCCGCGACCAAGGATGTGTGTATGATATGCTAAGAGGCTTATTTGGGGTTTCTTCAGGTTCCCAATTCCCCATGCCACTTCTAGGCCCTAGTTTAGGTTGTGACAATTATGGTATCAGAGTACTAGGTTGTTAATGGTCCTCGGAATTCAACACACCACATCGTTGAAATATGACTAAGTATAGGTGTTTTTATGCATAAGAAGGCTTAGGCCTAATACTCCAAAGCCTTAGGCAAAAATAAGAGAACTGCAACAAAATGTACTACTCCGCGACGGCTCCGCGTCACAGAGCCAGCGCGAAGGCCTAGTGAAAATGAAATTTTTGGCGAAATGAAATTTCACTAAGGGTCCTCTAAAATTTGGGTTATACTTATTTCCCACTTAATTGTGCCCCCTGAACAAGAATATGAAGTCAAATTTTTGATATGACACATAGATTTTTTGATATATGGAAATTACCATTATGGGCATTTTCGAAGCACATTTTCGGGCACTTTTTAGGGTCGTTTCAATATCTCCCCCTTGGAACATTCATCCCTGTTTGTCAAGGAAATGTATATAAGAGAAGCAAGCAAGATAAGTTCAGCCTACATAAGAGTGCAACAATGCACTTAATCACCACTTTCAAAAATCTCAGCACAAGTGTCAAATTCACTATAAACTTGCCAACATAAACATGAATACATGCAAATGACATAAAGGCTGAAACTTAATACTTGAAATCACATAGGAGACTTAAATTAGTAGTGTTATGCTTGAGTAGAATGGAAGGGATAGGGATATTGCTTTTGCATGTCCGCCTCGGCTTCCCATGCAACATTCTTAACTTGTTGGTTTGTCCAAAGGACCTTTATAGAAGCAACATCCTTGTTCCTCAACCTCTTTACTTGTCTATCCAAAATTTCTACTAGGACCTCTTCATAAGTAAAATTATCTTCAACAACACCCACAACGTCTAAAGATAATAGCATTTGGGTCACCCATATACTTCCTCAACATGGACAAATGAAAGACCAGATGAACCATATCCATTCCACTGGGTAACTCCAACTCATAGGCCACCTTACCAATTCTCCTCAACACCCTATAAGGACCCACAAATCTCGGACTCAATTTACCCTTTCTACCAAAATGAACAATACCCTTTATGGGTGAAACCTTCAAATAGACCCAATCACCAACCTTAAATTCAAGATCTCTTCTCCTAACATCAACATAGGACTTTTGTCTACTTTGGGCCGTATTCAACCTCTCTCCTATCATCCTTACTTTCTCTAAGGCCTCCATAACCAAATCTAGACCCAAAAAAGCCATCTCCACTACTTCAAACCATCTAATTGGGGATCTATAATGCCTACCATAAAGAGCCTCAAAAGGAGCCATAGCAATGCTAGAATGATAACTATTATTGTAAGCAAACTCAACTAGTGAAAGATGATCATCCCAACTACCCTTAAACTCTAAAACACAAGCTCTAAGCATATCCTCAAGAGTTTGAATAGTTCTTTCCGCTTGGCTATTCATTTAAGGGTGAAAGGCCGTATTAAGCCTCTCCTTGGTACCAAGATCTCTTTGGAAAGACCTCCAAAAGTGAGAAGTGAATTGAGCACCACGATCCGATATGATAGATAAAGGCACCCCATGCAATCTAACCAACTCATGAATGTAATACCTAACATAATCTTTGGCACCATAAGTAGTTTTAACTGGTAGGAAATGAGCTAACTTTGTCATTCTATCAACCATAACCCAAATAGAATCAAAATGCTTTCTAGTCTAAGGCAACCTAACCACAAAATCCATGTTGATTTCCTCCCACTTCCAAGTGGGAATCTCTATATCTTGGGCTAGGCCACCTGGCCTTTGATGCTCGACATTAACTTGTTGGCAATTATGTCAACTGGATACAAACCTAGCAATGTAATTCTTCATACCTCCCCACCAATAGATCTCTGTCAAATCTCTATATATCTTTGTAGAAATGGGTGAATAGAATAGGAAGAATTCTGAGACTCATCAAGAATATTCTCTCTTAAGCTATCGACACTAGGCACAAACAACCAACCTTGGTACCTAAGGGCACCATCTCTTCCTTGGAAGAAAACCTCCACCTTACTATCTCTCACCAAGGCCTTCAACTCTAACAAGGCGGGGTCAAGATCTTGCTTTGTCTTTACCTCCTCCACCAATGAAGATTTAGAACCATCAACCACCACTACACCACCACTGTCAACCTCTTGCAACCTAACCCCAATCTAGCGAACCGTGGATCTTTCTAGCCACCTCCATGCCACCATCACCAGCATGCGCTAGGCTACCTATAGACACTATATTCAAAGCATCGGCCACAACATTAGCCTTACTGGGATGATAATGCACACTCATATCACAATCCTTAAGGAGCTCTAACCACCTTCATTGTCTCAAGTTGAGATCCTTTTGGGTGAACACATATTGGAGACTTTTATGATTGGTGAACACATCAACATTCACCCCATACAAATAATGATGCCAAATTTTCAGAGAAATACCACAACAGCCAATTCAAGATCATGGGTAGGATAATTCTTTTCATGCACTTTAAATTGTGTAGAGGCATAAGCTATCACATTACCATTTTGCATCAAAATACAACCAAAGCCAATTCTAGAAGCATCACAATACACAACAAACCCTTACAACTCTTCCGATAGGGACAAAATAGGAGAGTAGACAAGCTTATCTTTTAAGGTTTGGAAACTCTTTTCACACTCATCGGTCAATACAATTTTAGCCTTCTTTCGGGTCAACTTAGTCATAGGAGAAGTAGTAGAAGAGAACCCATTCACAAATCTCTAGTAATAACCTGCTAAGCCCAAGAAGCTTCTAATATCTGATGGAGTCAAAGGTCTAGGCCCACATTGAATCACTTTCGTCTTCTTAGGATCCATCTTAATACCATCCTCCAATACTACATTACCTAGAAAGGAAACCTCTTGCAATAAAAAGTCACATTTGTCATATTTAGCATATAACTTTCTTCTATTAATTTTTGTAACGCCATCCTCAATTGACTCACATGCTCCTCCTCACTATGGGAATAGATCAAAATATCATCAATCAAGACCACCACAAACAAATTAAGGTAGGGTTTAAAGAGCCTATTCATAAGATCCGTGAAGATAGCTGGTGCATTAGTCAAACCGAAGGACATAACCACAAACTCATAGTGCTCATACCTCATCCGAAAGTTCGTCTTGGGAATTTCACACTCCCTCACTTCCACTTAGTGATACCCGGGCTGAAGATCAATCTTAGAGAAGTGACTAGCCTCTTGAAGGTTTTCGAAAAGATCATCAATCCTTGGTAGAGGTACTTATTCTTTATGGTGACCCAATTAAGTTGTTGGTATTCAATGTACATTCTAAGAGAATCATCCTTCTTCTTCACAACTGGTGCACCCTAAGGTGACTGGCTAGGCTAATAAAACCCTTCTCCAGCAAATCCCTCAATTGATCCTTTAACTTCTTTAACTCCACTGGGGCCATATGGTAAGGGGGAATATAAATGGGTTGAGTATCAGGGAGGAGGTCTATTCCAAAATCTATTTCCCTTTCGAGAGGAACACCAGGAAGATAATTAGAGAAGATATCAAGAAACTCATTAACCACCAGAACTGACTCTATAGGAAGGACTTTGGACTCAACATCCCTAACCTTCACAAGATAATAGACACACCCCTTAGAAATCAACTTATGGGCTTTAATGCAAGAAATGAATCTACCCTTGACCACTGCATCATGAATCTCCCACTCAAGGACGGGTTCATTAGGGAATTGGAATTTGACCCTACGGATTCTACAATAAAAAAAGGCATAATGTGGATGCAATCAATCCATCCCAAGAATGACATCGATATCCACCATATCCAACTCAACAAAATCACAAGGCAATATTTTATGCAAAATGCAAACAGGATAATTTTTATAGACTTTTCTAGCAACAATCGATGTACCAACAGGGCTAGACACCTCATATGACCCACACACTAATTCGAGTTCAACATGAAATGTTTTGGCAACAAAGGGGGTAACAAAATAAAAAGTGGCACCCAGGTCTATCAATGCATACACATCAAAATCAAAGACTTTTAACATACCAGTGACAACATCGGGCACTTTATCTACCCCTTATCTCTCTTGAAGAGCATATAACTGATTGTACCTTGGGGCACCACTTTATTGGCCACCTCTTGGCCTAAGAAACTCATTTGCACCTTGTGGATGAACATCCTTACCCTTGTTCCGATTTCAATGGTAATCCACCACCTTATGTCCTACTTCACCAAAACCAAAACAAGCATTGGTGTCCTTCAAACATGGGCCACTATGACGCTTACCACATTTTGGACACATAGAATTAGGCTCCACACTACCACTACCTTATAATCTTTGGTTGTCATTAGTAAACCTTCTATTAGGAGCATGAGACGACCCTTGGCCTTGATGAAACCAGCCACCTTTCGAACTTTGGAACCTACCCTCAAAACGGGTCCTCTTAGCCTCACCACTCCTTTTTCTAAGCTTTTCCCCCTCCATTTGTTTGGCATATGTCATTAGGTGGGAAAAATCCATATCACTAATTAACATAGTGGCACAACACTCCTCATTAACCAAATCAGATACCCCCATCACATATTTGTTCATTCTAGACCTCGGGTCGGCAACCAATTGTAGAGCATATTTGGAGATTTGGTTGAACTTGAGGATATACTATCTCACACTCATAGATCCTTGCTTTAAATTCATGAATTCAATAATTTTTGCCTTCTTAAGCTCAAGAGGGAAGAATTGCTTGAGAAATGCCACCTTAAACCCTTCCCAATGGATGACAATGTTGTTCCCTTTCTCTTCTTTCCATTGGGCATACCATATTTGAGCCACCACCTCGGGTTTGTATGCTACCAACTCCTCCTTCTCCTCCGATCTAACCCCATGATAGACAAAACTTTGTAATCTTCATCAATAAATTCTTGAGGGTCCTCATCCACTTTAGACCCATGGAACTTTGGTGGGTTCATTCTAGTAAAGTCTCTCACCCTTGAGGCCAGTGTGGAAGCATAAGGGGCTTGGGCCCCTTAGTGGATTTGATTAGTCATGGCATGCGCTAGCGTGGTGATATCATTTTGGAATTCTTCATGAGCCACTCCCCTATCTTGAGGAGCTTGAGGAGCAGGAGGAGCCGGTTGTTTCTTGGGTGTGCGGGCTCTTCTTCCTCTTGTATTAGGCATGATTTAAAATAGAAAAGAACATTTGTTAGAGGGGAACCCATACATAACTTCTATAGCATGACATAAACATAGGAAAATGCATAAACATAGGCAACGTGTATTATAATAACAATATGGCGTGAATGATTAATGCTTGAAGTAAAACATACTTGTATAGAATATATTACATGAGTAGGAAGAGACCATCGTCATAGACTAAGCAAACTAGTACTTGGAATCCAAGTTATGTCACCCCCTTGGAAGGTGATTGAGGTATATACCCCTCCATCGGTAGATGGGCATGTCACCCTCCATCATAGTGGTCAAGGTATATACCCCTCAACATGGTAGATGGGCATGTCACCCCCATCAAAGTGGACAAGTTATATACCTCTCAACATGGTAGATGGGCATAGCATCCCCCATCAAAATGGTCAAGGTATATACCCCTCAACATGGTAGATGGGCATAGCACCCCCATCAAAGTGGTTGAGGCATATCACCCCCTCAACAAGGTGTGGTCAACTTGCAACACTATATAAACTTTTCATGAATTCATCACACATATACATTACTTTCATCATAATAAAGTAACTTGGCTCAATGGCCATGCAATAAATCATCAATAACTCAAGGACTCTTAATCGAATATTTTATTAAACACTTGGTGGATGCGTAATGCTAGTTTAAAATCATGCTATTCAAGAGTAAAATCATGTGAGAAAACTTAATGTAAATCAACCCATCAACACTTGTAACAACCTCATGCAAGAATATGAAGTCGGATTTTCAATATCATGTACAAATTTTGAGATACATAAAAATTTATTTGGGCACTTCCGAGGTAATTTTCGGGCACTTTTTTGGTTGTTTCACTATCTACCCCTTGGGAACATTTGTCCCCGAATTTCAAAGAAAAATATATAAGAGAAATAAGCAAGAAAATTTCAGCACACACAATAATGCAACAATGCACTTAAATATCATTTCAAAAAGTCAACATAAGTGTCAAAATTACCATGAACTTGTTAACATATATATGAATGCATGCGAATGACATAGGGGCTGAAACTTAAGACTTAAAATCACATAGGGGACTTAGAATTGGTACCTTAGGCTTGAGTAAAATGAAAGAGATAGGGATATCACTTTTGCATGTCCTCTTCGACCTCCCATGTAGAACTTTTGACTTGTTGATTCCTCCAAAGGACTTTCACGAAAGCCACATCCTTGTTCCTCAACCTCTTCACTGGTCTATCCAAGATCTCTACTAGAACCTCTTCGTAAGTCAAGTTATCTTCAACAACACCCACAACATCCAAGGGGACAATAGCATTTGGGTCACCCACATATTTCCTCAACATGGACACATGAAAGACCGAATGAACCAAGTCTATCTCACTAGACAATTCCAACTCATAGACCACCTTACCAGTCTTCCTCAACACCCTATAAGGACCCAACAATGCCATTTCCCCTACCTCAAACCATTCAACCAGGGACCTACGACGTCTACCATAGACTCAAACGGAGCCATACCAATGCTAGAATTATAACTATTATTATAAGCAAACTCAATCAATGGAAGATGATCATCCCAACTACCCTTAAACTCCAAAACACAAGCTTTAAGCATATTCTCAAGAGTTTGGATAGTTATTTTGGCTTGGACATCCGTTTGAGGATGAAAGGTCATACTAAGCTTAACCTTGGTACCAATACCCCTTTGGAAGGACCTCCAAAAGTGAGAGGTGAATTGAGCACTACAATCCAATATGATAGACAAGGGAAACCCATGCAATCTAACCAACTCAAAAATGTACAATCTAGCATAGTCTTCGGACCATAAGTAGTCTTAACCGGTAGGAAATGAGCTGACTTTGTCATTCTGTCAACCATAACCCAAATAGAATCAAAACCCTTTCTAGTCTTAGGAAACCCAACCATAGAATCCATATTAATTTCCTCCTACTTCCAAGTGGGAATCTCTATATCTTGGGTTAGGACACCTGACCTTTGGTGTTCGGCTTTGACTTGTTAGCAACTATGACAACCGGATACAAATTTGGCAATGTCTTTCTTTATACCTTACCACCAAAACACATCCCTTAAATCTCTATACATCTTTATAGAATCGGGGTGAATGGAATAGGAAGAATATGAGCCTCATCAAGAATCTTCTTTGTCAAGTGATTAACACTAGTCACACACACCATACCTTGGTACCTAAGGGCACCATCTCCCCCTTAGGAGAAAACCTCCACCTTGTCCTCTCTCACCAAGGTCTTCAATTCTAACAAGGAGGAATCAAGATCTTGCTTTGATTTTACCTCATCAAGCAAGGGAGATTTTGAACCATCAATAACCATAATACCACAATTACCAACCTCTTCCAACCTAACCCCCTATCTAGCCAACCAATGGACCTCTCTAGCCACCTCTTTTCCCTCATCATCAACATGAGCTAGGCTACCCATAGACAACCTACTCAAAGCATCAACCACAATAGTAGCCTTACCTAGTTATAATATACACTCATATCATAATCCTTAAGAAGTTCTAACGACCTTGGTTGCCTCAAGTTGAGATCTTTTTGAGTGAACACATATAGGAGACTCTTATGATTGGTGAACACATCAACATGCACCCCATACAAATAATGATGCCAAATTTTCAAAGAAAATACCACGGCGGCCAATTCAAGATCATGAGTAGGATAATTCTTTTCATGCATCTTCAATTGTCTAGAAGCATAGGCTAGTAGGATAATTCTTTTCATGCATCTTCAGTTGTCTAGAAGCATAGGCTATCACCTTACCATTTTGCATCAAAACAGAACCCAAATCAATCCGGGAGGTATCACAATACATAACAAACCCTTCCAACCCTTTTGGTAGAGACAAGATAGGAGAAGAGACAAGCTTATTCTTCCAGGTTTGGAAACTCTTTTCACACTCATTTGTCCACACAAATTTAGCCTTCTTTTGGGTCAACTTAGTCATAGGAGAAGCAATAGAAGAGAACCCAGTCACAAACCTCCGGTAGTAATCCGCTAAGCCCAAGAAGCTTCTAATATCCAATGGGGTCAAAGGTCTACGCCAATTTCTAATCACTTCCATCTTTTTAGGATCCACCATAATACTATGCCCCGACACCATATGACGTAGAAAGGCAACCTCTTTCAACCAAAATTAACACCTTCTCATACTTAGCATACAACTTCTCTCCCCTCAATTTTGTAGCACTACCCACAAATGACCCACATGCTCCTCCTCACTGTAAGAATAGATAAAAATATCGTTAATGAAAACCACCACAAACAAAATAAGGTATGGTTTAAAGATCCTATTCATAAGATCCGTAAAGATAGCCAGTGCATTGGTCAACCCAAAAGACATAACTACAAATTCGTAATGCCCATACCTAGTCCAGAAGGCTGTCTTGGGAATGTCACACTCCCTCACCTTCACTTGGCGATACCCTGATCGAAGATCAATGTTAGAGATGTGACTATCCCCTTGAAGTTGGTCAGATAAAACATCAATCCTTGATAGAGGATACTTATTCTTTATGGTGACCCTATCAAGTTGCCGGTAGTCGATGCACATTCTAAGAGTACAATCCTTCTTCTTCACAAACAACACCAGTGCACCCCAAGGTGATTGGCTAGGCCTAATAAAACCCTTCTCCTAACAAATCCCTCAATTACTCCTTCAACTCCTTTAACTCAGTTGGGGGCCATATGGTAAGGGGGAATAGAAATGGGTTGAGTATCGGGAAGAAGGTCTATACCAAAGTCTATTTTCCTTTCGGGAGGAACACTGGGAAGGTCTTTAGGAAAGACATCAAGAAACTCATTCATTACCAGAGCCGACTCTATAGGAAGGACTTTGGACTCAACATCCCTAACCCTTACAAGATGATAGAGACACCCCTTAGCAATCAACTTTTGGGCTTTAATGCAAGAGATAAACCTACCCTTGACTACTACATCATGACTTTCCCACTCAAGGATGGGTTTATTTATGAATTAGAATTTGACCCTACGGGTTCTACAATCAATAGAGGCATAATAAGCATGCAAGCAATCCATCCCAAGAATAACATCAAAATCCACTATATCCAACTCCACAAAATCACAAGGCAATATTTTATGCAAGATACAAATGGAATAATTTCTATAGACCTTTCTAGCAACAATAGATACATAAATAGGAGTAGACACCTCATAAGAATGACACAATAATTTGGGTTCAACATGAAACGTTTTGGCAACAAAAGGAGTAACAAAAGAAAGAGTGGCACCAGGGTCTATCAATGCATACACATCAAAATCAAAGACTTTTAACATACCAGTAATGACATCGGGAACCTTATTAATCCCTTGTATTCCTTGGAGTGCATAGTACCAATTGTGCCTTGGGGCACCACCTTGTTGGCCTTCCCTCCCCAAGGGAACCGCATTTACATATCGGCCTTGTGGATGAACATCTTTATCCTTGTTGCAATTACATGGACAATCCATCACCTTATGCCTCACTTCACCAAAACCAAAACAAGCATTGGTGTCCTTCAAACAAGGGACACCATGACCTCTACCACACTTTGGGCACATAGCATTAGGCACCACACCACCATCACACTTGGGTAGTCATTGGAAAACCTTCTATTAGGAGCATGAGAAGACCCTTGGCCTTGATGAAAGTGACCACCCTTAGGACTTTGGAACTTACCATCAAAACGGGACCTCTTGGCCTCATTACCCCTTCTCTTTCTTAACTTCAGCCCCTCCAATTGTTCGACATAGTCATTAGACGGGACAAATCCCTGTTACTAACTAACATTGTGGCATGATACTCCTTATTCCAAATCAAAAACACCCATCACAAACTTATTCATCCTAGACCTCGGGTCTGCAACCAAGTGTGGGACATATTTAGAGAGTTGGTTGAACTTGGGGGCATCCTCCCTCACACTCATAAATCCTTGCATCAAATTCATGAACTCCATCATTTTGGCCTCCCTAAAATTAAGAGGAATGAATCAGTTGAGGAAAGCTTCCTTAAACTCCTCCCACAGAATCACATTGTTGTTTCCCTTCTGCTCCTTCCATTGAGTATACCATATCGAGGCCTCCCCTTGAGTTGGTAAGTTCAAACTCCGCCTTCTCCTTTGACCTAACACCCATGATAGCCAACACTTTGAACACCTCATCAATAAATTGTTGAGGATATTCATCCACTTTAGATCTATTGAATTTCGATGGGTTCATCATCATAAAGTCCCTTATCTGAGATGCCGATGTAAGAGCATGAGGGGCTTGGACCGTTGGTTGACTTGGTTAGCATTAGATTGAGCTAGCGAAGTGAGTGTCACAACCCAAGCCTAGGGCCTAGACGTGACCGGCGAATGGGGAAACTGAAGGAACCCCAAACAAGCCTCATAACACATCATTACACATCCTTGGTCGCAGAAGCCATAAATTAAAAAAAATGACATTAAGAGATAAGCAAAACAAGGAAATTGGGACTAAGGGTAAACTTCCATATCATAACATCAAGAGAGTCAAGGGTTATAGCATAGATACATAACATGTCCAACACCACTTCTATTATATAGATAAGAGTGGGGGCCAAAAAAAATAACCGGGCTCACCCTGATAGTCAATACATAAATAAAGGAAAAATAGTCTTAGTATATAGAAGGAGATCATAAGCAACGTCCCTGGAATGGATGACTCACCAACACGCTTAAGAGACAATCATACTAGCCATGTAGAGGAGGAGGATGATCAAGCGGTGCACCGGTTCCTACATGGTGACATCAAGTAGGCATAGAGTATCCGTTAGTACATTTGAATGTACTAAGTATATAGGATGTAGTGCAACAAGTGTTAGTAGCGTAATCAAAATGCATAAGCATAGGCAATGAGTACATAGAGCAATATGACATGCATGGAAGATGCTTATAGTAAATCATAGTTATATGCATCATAATTAAGTGTAAGGAGTGATCATTTTTAGTGCAATCCAAGGCCTAGCACCTCCTTGGAGAGGCGCATGAGGTACAAACCCCTTCATGAGGTTGATGGAGTACAAACCCTCCAACAAGGTTGATGGAGTACAAACCCCCCAACAAGGTTGATGGTACCAACCCCCAACAAGGTTACCTAGGCCTACCACCCCGCAAGCTAGGTGATCAAGGTACCAACCCCTAAACAAGGTTACCCGGGCCTACAAACCCCCGACCTAGGCTTGGTCATCCCCAACACTATAGAAATAATATCATATCTACACATTCCTTTCATCATCATGTACATACATTCCTTTTCATAAACATTTCATCATAATTCCATCATCATTTAGTTACTCAACTCATAGGATATGCATTAGACCTTTAATTCCTCAAGAACCTATAACCGGACATTTCATCAAACACTTAGATGGTGTATAGTGCTAGTCTAAAACCATGCAATTCAAGAGTGTTATCATGCTAGAAAATTCAATGTAAAATGATCAATAGATACTTGGTGACACCCTTAAACAATATACATCAAAACCCTTCATCAAATCTTAAAATAGATCTTAGATTCATAGCTCAAAACATAATAAAACAGTCACCATTTCATAAATCCTAACATAGTGTGCAATGAATTTTATATTATGTAAGACCCACTTGGAAATAAAATTTAATTCATACAATTTTAAGAAAAGGAAGCTTGGGCATCACGAGCGAAAGGAACCCATGAAAGAAACCTATATACCTTAGCTTTGGAGATGAACTTGATGAAGATTGGAGACGAGACTTGAAGCTTGAGAGGAAATCCTTAGATCTGGATGAGGTTTGAGACTTGAATTTAGGAGATGCAATATTGGATAAGTGTTTGAATGAGTATTGGGGAATGTTTAGAATGATAAAAGGGTGAGAAATGGCTAACTATAGGTATTTTCACGTTTGGAAACACTTAGGCCCAAGACACAAAAATCTTGTATTGCACCAAAAATTAACTGGGCAGAAAATACACAGGTGTTACAAAATCAGTTTTTCTTCATCTGCGCGCCCTAGCCGTGTCGTGCTAGGGGCATGCAAACCTCAATGGAATTCGCATTCTAGGAAAATTGAAATTGCTTATCATTTGTTCTTCAATTGGAGTTAGACCATTTCCACTCAATTTGATCCTCTGAACAAGAATATGATGTCAGATATTCGATATCGCGTACATATTTTGAAATACGAGAAAAATTACAATTCCAGACACTTTTGAGGCACATTTTCTAGAACTTTTTGGGGTCGTTACAGTATCTCCCCCTTGGGAACATTCGTCCCCAAATGTCAAAGAGACGTACATGAGAGATGTAAACATGACAAATTTTAGCCCATATAAGGATGCAACAATGCACTTAGACATCATTTCAAAAATCTTATCATAAGTGTAAAATCATCATGAACTTGTCAACTTAAACATGAATATATGCAATGACATGAGGGCCGAACTTAAGACTTGAGATCATGCAAGGGACTTAGATTAATACCTTAGGATTGATTGGAGCAGGAAAGGTAAGGATATCTCTTTTGCATGTCCGCTTCGGCCTCCCAAGTAGCACTTTTAACTTGTTGATTCCTCTAAAAGACCTTAACCAAAGCGACCTCTTTGTTTCTCAATCTCTTCACTTGCCTATCCTAAATCAAAACCAGAACCTTTTCAGAGGTAAAATTATCTTTAACAACACCCACAACATTAATAGGTACAATAGCATTTGGATCACCCACACATTTCCTCAACATGGACACGTGAAACACCAGATGAACCAAATCCATTTCTCTAGGCAATTCCAACTCATAAGACACCTTGGTAACCCTTCTCATCACCCTAAAGGACCCACATCATTATGGATCAACTTGCACTTCAAACCAAAATGGACCATCCCTTCATAGGTCACACCTTCAAATAGACCTAATCATAAACTTTGAATTCAAATTCCCTTCTCCTCACATCGGCATAAGACTTTTGATGACTTTGGGCAATCTTCACCCTTTCTCTAATTATCCTAACCTTCTCAAGAGCTTCTGTAACCAGATCTTGTCCTAACAAGGAAACCTCACAAACCTCAAAACACCCAACTGGTGATCTACCACGCCTACCATAGAGAGCCTCAGAAGGAGCCATACCGATGCTAGAATGATAGCTATTATTGTAAGCAAACTCAATCAATGGTAGATGATCATCCCAAATACCTTTAAGCTCTAACACAAATTCTCTATACATATCCTTAAGGGCTTGGACCATCCTTTCGGCTTGGCCATCCATTTGATGGTGAAAGGTCGTGGTAAGTTTAACCTTTGTACAATGACCCCTTTGGAAAGACCTCTAAAAATGTGAAGTAAATTGGGCTCCACGATCCGATATGATGGACAAAGGAACCCCATGCAACCTTACCAAGTCATGGATGTACAACCTTGCATTCACTTCGGCCCTATATATGGTCTTAACCAGTAGAATTAGCTGATTTTGTCATCCTATCTACCACGACCCAAATGGAATCAAAACCTTTCTAGTCATGGGCAACCCAACCACAAAATCCATATTAGTCACCTCCCTCTTCCAAGTAGGAATCTTTATGTCTTGGGTTAGGCCACCTGACCTTTGATGTTCAGCTTTGACTTGTTGACAACTATGACAATCGGAAACGAATTTGTCAATGTCCCTTTTCATGTCTCCCCACCAATACATATCCTCAAATCTATATACATTTTGATAGACCCGGGGTGGGTAGAGTAAGAAGAACTATTGTCTTCATCAAGGATTTTCTCTCTCAAGTCATCAACACAAGGCACACACAACCTCCCTTGGTACCTAAGAGCACCATCTCCCCCTTGGGAGAAAACCTCCACCTTGCCCTATTTCACTAAGGCCTTTAATTCTAACAAGGATGGATCAAAATCTTGTTTTGCTATCACCTCCTCCACCAATTAAGATTTAGAACCATCAACAAAAACACCACCACCATTGTCCTCCTGTTCCAACCTAACTCCCAATCTAGCCAAATGGCGGACCTCCCTAGCCACCTCCCTATCACCACCATCAACATGAGCTAGGCTACCCATAGACACCTTACTCAAAGCATCCGCTACTACATTAGCCTTACCCGGATGATAATGCCCACTCATATCATAGTCCTTAAGAAGTTCTAACCATATCCTTTTCCTCAAGTTAAGATCTTTTTAAGTGAAGACATATTGGAGACTAATATGATTGGTGAACACATCAACATAAACCCCATACAAGTAATGACACCAAATCTTTAATGCAAATACAACGACGATAATGGGTAGGGTAGTTCTTTCATGCACTTTGAGTTGCATAGAAGCATAGGCTATCACTTTACCATTTTGCATTAGAACACAACCTAAACCAACTCTTGAAGCATCACAATACACAATGAATCCCTTTAACCCATCCGATAGTGACAATATAGGAGCAAACACAAGGTTACCTTTCAAGGTTTGGAAGCTCCTCTCACACTCATCGGTCCACACAAACTTTGCCCTCTTTTGATTCAATTTAGTCACAGGGGAAGTAATAGAAGAGAACCCATTCACAAATCTATGATAGTAAACCGCTAAAACCAAGAAACTCCTAATATTTGATGGGGTCAATGGTCTAGGCCAATTTCTAATCACATCGGTCTTCTTAGGATCCACCTTAATTCTATCTCACGATGCAACATGTCCTAGGAAGGCAACTCCCTTCAACAAAAATTCACACTTTTCATATTTAGCACATAACTTCTCCTCCCTTAATTTTTACAACACAACCCTTAAATGAGCCATATGCTCCTCCTCACCATGAGAATAGATCAAAATATCATCAATGAATACCACAACAAATGAACCAAGGTATGGTTTGAAGACCCTAATCATAAGTTCCATGAAGATGGACGGTGCATTGGTCAACCCAAACAACATCACAACAAACTCATAATGCCAATACCTAGTCTGGAAGGCCTTCTTGGGAATATCACACTCCCTTACTTTCACTTGATGATACCCGGACCGAAGATCAATCATAGAGAAATGGCTAGCCCCTTGCAATTGGTCAAACAAATCATCAATTCTTGGAAGAGGATATCTATTCTTGATAGTGACCCTATTGAGTTGCCGATAGTCAATACACATTCTATGAGACCTATCCTTCTTCACAAACAACACCAGTGCACCCTAAGGGGATTGGCTAGGCCTAATAAATCCCTTCTCCAACAAGTACCTCAATTCCTCTTTCAACTCCTTTAACTCCACCAGGGCCATAAGGTAATGGGGAATAGAAATAGGTTAAGTATCAGGGAGGAGTTCTATACCAAAGTCTATTTCCCTTTCCGGAGGAACACTGGGAAGGTCATTTGGAGACATCAAGAAACTTATTTACAACTGGAACCGAATCTACGGGAAGGACCTTAGACTCCACATCCCTAACCCTCAAAAGATGGTAGAGACACCCCTTAGAGATCAACTTATGGGCTTTAATGCAAGAAATGAACCTACGCTTGACCACCATATCATGACTCTCCCACTCAAGATGGAGTTCATTTGGGAATTGGAATTTGACCTTATGAGTTCTACAATCAATAGAAGCATAATATACATGCAACCAATCCATCCCACGAATAACATCAAAATCAACCATGTCCAACTCAACAAGATCACATGGCAATATTTTATGTAAAATGCAAATAGGACAACTTATACAAATTTTTCTAGCAATAATAAATGCACCAATAGGAGTAGATACCTCATATGACTCACACAACAACTCGAGGTCGACATGGAATTTTTTGGCAACAAAGGGGGTAGGAAAAGAAAGGGTGGCACCCAGATCAATTAATGCATACACATCAAAGTCAAAGATTTTCAACATACTGGTAATAACAACGGGGACCTCATCAACCCCTTCTCTCCCATGCAAAGCATAAAACTGATTAAGCCTTGGGGCACCACCTTGTCGGCCACCTTTCCCCAAAGGAACCGCATTAGCACCTTGTGGACGAACCTCCTTACTCTTTTTGTGGTTTTGAGGGTAATATATTGCCTTATGCCCCATTTCTCCACAACAATAACAAGCACCATATTGCTCAAGCATGATCCACCATGACCCTTACCACACTTCGGACACACATCAATAGGAGCCACACCCCTAACACATTGGGACCTCAGAGAATCATTTGCAACCCTCTTATCCAATGCATTAGTAGACCTTTGGCCTTGATAGAGCTGACCACTCTTCTGGAACTTACCCTCAAAACAGGCCCTCTTGGCCTCATGACCCCTTCTCTTCCTAAATTTCTCCTCTTCCATTTATTCGGCATATATCATCAAACGTGCAAGTCCATGTCAGTAATCAACATGGAGGACTAGCACTCCTCACTAACCAAGTCAAAAACACCTATGACAAATTTGTTCATCCTAGATCTTGAGTTGACCATCAAATGTGGAGCATATTTTGAAAGTTGATTGAGATTGAGGGCATACTCCCTCACACTCATAGACCCTTGTCTCAAATTCATGAATTCCACCAATTACCTTCCCTAGGTTCAAGGGAAAGAACCTATTAAGGAAGGCCACCTTGAACTCCTCCCAAAGCACCACATAGTTAACTCCCTTTCTTCTTTCCATTGGTTATACCATATTAGTCTACCCCTTTGAGTTGGTAGGCCGCCAACTCTGCCTTATCCTCTGACCTCACACCTATGATAGATAAAATATTGTAGACCTCATCAATGAATTCTTGAGGATCCTCACTCACCTTTGACCTAAGGAATTCCGAGAGATTATTCTCATGAAGTCTCTCACCCGAGAGGCCAGTGTAGGAGCATGAGCGGCTTGGGCCCCCTGATTGGATTGATTAGACACAACTTGTGCAAGCAAAGTGAGAGCATCCCTAAGCTCTGCATTGGCCCGTTCCTCCTCGAGTGTGCGGGCTCTTTTTCCTTTTGTGTTGGGGATGATCTAGCATAACAAAGAAAAATTATTAAGGGGAAAACTTACTTCAACTCTATAGAACGATTTAGAACATGAAGAAGGGAAACATTTCCTAAAATGTCTCATAGCCTCCTATTCATAGTTGTGGTACATAAAACCTCCATGAATAAGACTCTAATCAACGCGGTGTGTTGGACTCCAAGGATCTAACTATCTAGTTCTCTAATACCATCTTTCTCATGATCCAAGGCTAGGGTCTAGACGTGACCGGCGAATGGGGAACACAAAGGAATCCCAAACAAGCCTTATAGCATATCATTACACATCCTTTATCGTGGAAGCAATATATAAAAAAAAAGACATTAAGAGATAGGCATAATAAGAAAATTGGGACTAATGGTAAATTTCCATATTATAATATCAAGAGAGTCAAGGCTCATAGCACAAATACATAACATATCAAACAACACCTCTACTATATAGATAAGAGCGGGGGCCACAACAAACAACACGGCTTACCCTCATAGTTAGTACATAAATAAAGGAAAAATAATCTTAGTACATAGAAAGAGATCATTAGCAATGTCACCGGAATAGAGGACTCACCAACAAGCTTGAGAGACAATCGTACTAACCACATGGAGTAGGAGGATGATCAAGCGGTGCTTCAGTTCCTACATGGTGACATCATGTAGGAATAGAGTATGTGTTTGTACATTTGAATGTAAGTATGTAAGATGCAATGCAATAAGTGTTAGTAACGTAATCAAAATGCATAAGCATAGATAATAAGTACATATGGCAATATAGCATGCATGGAAGATACTCGTAGTAAATCATACTTATATAGATCATAATTAAGTGTAAGGAGTCACCATTCTTTGTGCAATCCAAGGTCTCCCATCTCTATGGAGAGGCGCATGAGGTACAAACCCCTTCATGAGGTTGATGGAGTACAAACCTCCCAACAAGGTTGATGGAGTACAAACCCCCAAATAAGGTTGATGAGTACAAATCCCAAACAAGGTTATGCGAGCCTACCACCCTCGAGCTAGGCTATCGAGGTACCAACCCCTCAACAAGGTTACCCGGGCCTATAATCCCCCGAGCTAGGGCTTGGTCATCCCCAACACTATATAGATAATATCATATATATACACTCCTTTCATCATCATATACATACATTCCTTTTAATCATCATTTCATTATCTTTCCATCATCATTTAGTCTTTCAACTCATAAGACATATATTGGACCTTCAATTCCTCTAGAACCCATAACCAAACATTTTATTAAACACATAGAGGGTATGTAATGCTAGTGTAAAATCATGCAATTCAAGAGTGTTATCATGCTAGAAAATTCAATGTAAAACCGTCAATAGATACTTGGTAACACCCTCAAGCAATATACATCAAAACCCTTTATCAAATCTTATAATAGATCGTAGATTCATAGCTTAAAACATAGTAAAATAGTCATAATTTCATAAACCCCAACATAGTTTGCAGTGAATTTCATAATATGTAAGACCCATTTGTAAATCAACTTGAAATCGTATAGTTTTCAGAAAATGAAGCTTGGGCATTATGGGTGAAACGAACCCATGAAAGAAACCCACGTACCTTAGCTTTGTAGATGAACGTGATAAAGATTGGAGATGGAGACTTGAAGCTTAAGAGGAAATCCTAGATCCAGATGAGATTTGAGACTTTAATTTTTGGGCACCTTTTGGGTTCGTTATAATGAGAGCATGCCAGGGCTCTCCATTAGCTGATTGTTCTTCGGGAGTGTGGGATCTTCTTCCTCTTATGTTAGGCATGATCAAAAAATGAAAACGAACATTTATTAGAGGGGAAAACTTATCTAGCTTCTGTAGCATGGAATAGATCATGAAGAAGGGGAATATTTTCTAAAATGTCTCACAGCCTCTAACTCATAGTTGTGGTGCAAAACACAATCATGAATAAGACTCTAATCAATGCAATGTGTTGGATGTCGAGGACATTAACAACCTAGTGCTCTGATACAAAGTTTGTCACAACCCACACCTAGGGCCTAGATGTGATACAGCGAATAGGGAACCTAAAAAGGGACCCCAAATAAGTCTCTTAGCATATCATTACACATCTATGGTCACGGAAGCAATAAAACAATAATAAAGATAGTAAAAAGGGAATAAGAGACTAAGGGACATCCTTGATACTGTAGAAACATAAATACCAATAGCATTACATTAACATATCATAAGGTTCCAACAACACCTCTAATACATAGATAGGAGCGAGGTCCAAGACATATTTTTTGGCTCACCCTCATAGTCAAAAGCATACAATTAGATAATGAGAGTCTTTATATAACATAATAACAAGGGATATCATCCCCGGAGTTGAGGACTCACCAAACTTGCTTTGAGAAGATAGTACTAGCCACGGGTGGATGAGAATGATCAAGTGGAGCTCCGATTCCTACATGACAATATCATGTAGGCATAGAGTATGCGTTAGTATGTTTGAATGTACTAAGTATCAAGGATGCAATGCAATAAGAGATAGGCAACACAATCGAGATGCATAATTAGGCAATAAATGAGCATATAGCAATATGACATATATGATTGATGGTTGTAGCGAATTATGCTTATATAGGACATATTTCATGTGTAAGAAGAGACCATAAATAGTAACCAAGGCCTAGAACCTCCTTGGCAAGGTGATTGAGGTACAAACCCCTCAACATGGTTGCACGGGCCTACTACCTCCTGAGCGAGGAAATTGAGGTACAAACCCCCCAATATGGTTGCACGAGCCTACTACCTCCTGAGTGAGGCAATTGCCGTACAAACCCCCAACATGATTGCACGAGCCTACTACCTCCCAACCGAGGCAATTGAGGTACATACCCCCCCAACATGGTAGTAAACATGCTTATATATAGAACATATTTCAAAATAAAAGACCATCATCATAAACCAAGTAAACCTAATACTTGGAATCCAAGGTAGACCACTCCTTAGAAGTGATTGAGGAATCAACCCCCAATTGGTTGATGGGCATGACCACCCCAATCCAAAATGATTGAGGTATCAACTTTTCAATTAGTGGATAACATACCACCCCCATCCGAGGTAACTAAGGTATCAACCCCTCAATTGATTGATGGTTGTCACTTACCATCCATGGTGATTGAGGTATCAACCCCTCAATTGGTTATTATCAACTCATAACACTATGGATACATTTCATACAATCAACACGTATATACCATCCTTTCATTACCATAAAGTCATACTAGTTATAGGTCATGCAATGGATCATCAATAGATCAAGAACCCTAAATCGGACATTTTATCAAACACTTGGTTGTTGTGAAATGCTAGTGTAAAACCATGCAATTCAAGTGTGAATTCATGAAAGAAAACTTGAAGTAAATCAACCTCCCAATAATTGGTAATACCCTCATTCAGTGTACATTGAAACCCTTCATCAAATCTCATGATGGATCATAGGTTCATAGCTCAAAACATGCTTAAACAGTAACACTTTTATGAAACCCAAAATAGTTCATAGTCAAATTCATAGTAAGTAAGACCATAAGTAAATCAACTTAGAAACATAAAATTTATGTAAAAAGGATACTTGGCACCATGGGTAAAGGACCCGACGGTTGAAACCACATATCTTAACTTTGGAGAATTCCTTGAAGAAGATTTGAATGGAGACTTGAAGCTTGA
This sequence comes from Solanum clarkiae, assembly GCA_011800125.2. Taxonomy (NCBI): domain Eukaryota; kingdom Viridiplantae; phylum Streptophyta; class Magnoliopsida; order Solanales; family Solanaceae; genus Solanum; species Solanum clarkiae. The sequence continues at coordinate 2,844 of JAABOM020087469.1, read as the reverse complement.
GTGAATTTCTTAAGATCCGGAATGAGTTTTGGCGCTTGAATTTTGAGTGAAATATTTGTCAAAGTTTTTGAGAGAGTATTGGGGAATGTCTTGAATGATATGGTGTTGAAATATGGCTAAATATATGTATTTTTACATATGGTAAGACTTATGACCTCACTTCTATCTTAATTACTGATGTATTTCCCAAATTTCTTCTCTCCCCCACTATTTCAGATCAAATTTTTGGTAGCTTCACCGTATTTCTGGCAAGAAATTCTGGCACACCTAGGATTTCAACGATTTGCATCCCTTTTTCATTTACAAAGTCTTCATCATCTTTGGTAAGTATGTTTGTTAAGTTTCAAACTTAAAATTTCCATTAATCTTCATTGTATGCTTTGATGATGGTGATTGGTTTGAGTTATAATCATAAATTTCTTGACGAATGTAAATGGGGAATGTGAAATTAGGGGTGTTTCTGATTTAATTGATTGTTTTGCTTAGATTTTGGTGTTATGGCCTTGTGATTAGTAATTGAATGCCTATGATATCATGCTTCTTGTTTGAGGAGATGGGTGTTAATGGTTTGTGAATGTAAATTGAATATTGATTACACATGAGTGTGAAAATACTTGGGCCATATTGATTTAGTCAGAATCTTAGGGTGATTGATGCTTGTTGTGGCTATTTAATTATACCCCAGAGTACTTGTATGTAATTGAGTGATTATTGTATGTGACTTGGTAAGTGTTACTATAGGTGCATTACCATTTGAATGAATTTGGAGAGGATGAAATGATTGGGTATTGATGCTAAATCCTATTTGATGGGTAATTTTGTTTTGAAATAATGTTTGGGGCATAAATTATTTTGTGCTTAACATATGAATGCATGTATGCTTGTTGTGATGCTGGTAGGATAGTGTTTGAATTGTTCGTAGGGTCCGTGTAATGAACTGAGTTACATCAGGTACTTGGAAATTCCTATTTCACAAGAGTCTTTTACAACTCGTAGATGAGTATACGAGTCATAATTCCCCCTTGTGGGAAGTTCAAGTGACTTGTGATTTTCTGAGTGTTCATCATTCGAGACCTTCTATGAGTTGTAGATCACTCTGCGACTTGTAGATAGGTCTTGTAGACTCCTGCTTGTTTTGAATTTACTCCCTAGAACTTTATATGAAACGATCTTATGACTCGTAATCCATGTTACGAGTCCTACACGGGTCTCGTACAATTTTCTAGTGTTCAATATTATTTTGCACTTCTGGATTACGAGACTACTTTATGACTCATAGTTGAAACTACAACTCGTAACTGGCTCCTGTATCACCCTTCTGCAACTGTTCCCCTTCTCTGCTTTCCATTGGACATACCATATTTAAGCCACCCCCTTGAGTTGGTATATCACTAACTCTGCCTTCTCCTCCGATCTAACCCTCATGATAGACAACACTTTGTATGCCCCATCAACAAATTCTTGAGGGTCCTCATCCACATTAGACCTATGGAACTTTAGTGGGTTCATCCTAGTAAAGTCTCTCATACTTGAAGCCAGCGTGGAAACATGAGGGGATTGGACCCTTTGGTTGATTTGATTAGTCATGGCATGCGCTAGCATGGTGATAACATCCTGAAATTCCTCATGAGCCACTCCCCTATCTTGAAGAGCTTGAGGAGCAGGAGGAGCCGATTGTTCCTCGGGTGCGCGGGCTCTTCTTCTTCTTGTATTATGCATGATCTAAAATGGCAAAGAGCATTCATTAGAGGGGAAACCTTACCTAACTTCTATAGCATGACATAGATCAAGAAGAAGGGAAACATTTCCTAAAATACCTCATTGTCTCTTCCTCATAGTTGTGGTGTACTCCACAACCATGAATAAGACTCTAATCGATATGGTGTGTTGGATGACATGACCATTAACAACATAGTGCTCTGATACCATCTTTGTCAAGATCCAAGCCTAGGGCCTAAACGTGACACGGCGAATGGGGAACCGAAGGGACCCCAAACAAGCCTCTTAGCATATCATTCACACATCCTTAGTTGCGGAAGTAATTAAACAACAACAAAGAATAAAATAAGGATAAAAGGGCTAAGGGAGTCTTTCATAACTTAAAAACATACAAGAGTTAAGAGAGTCAAGACTCAAAACATCATTACATAACTTGTCCGGTAACACATCTAAATATAGATTAGAGCAGGGGCTAAGACACTTTTTGGACTCACCATTTAGTATCAAATTGTAACATAAAGAGATAGCAAGAGTAAAAGAGCAAATCTAGTGTCCCCAAACATGAAGACTCACTAATAGCTTATCTTCGAGAGAACCAATTAACCACATGGAGGAGGAAGATGATCAAGTGGAGCTCTCATTCCTAAATGGTGACATCATGTAGGTATAGAGTATGCGTTAGTACATTTGAATGTACTAAGTATGTATAATGCAATGCAAAAAGAGATAGACAACATAGTCAAAATGATTAATTAGGCAATGAATATAATAGCAACATGGCATGCATGCATGATGCTTAAAGTAAAACATGCTTATATTGAACATATTATTATGTAGGAAGAGACCACCTTTGTAGACCAAGAAAACTAGTATTTGGAATCCAAGATATGACCATCCCTTGGGAAGTGATTGAGGAATTCACCCCTCCATTGGTAGATGGGTGTACAACCCCCCATCTTAGCAGTCAAGGTATATATCCATCTCTCCAGGGATTGTGAAAGATGTTCTACTAGAAATATTCTTGTTATTGCTTCGACTCATATTCCCTAAAAAGTGGATCCCGCTCTAATAGCTCCAAATAAATTAAATACGTGCATTAAGATACGAAGGCTTCTTATTCCACAA
>JAABOM020087387.1:0-73261 GCA_011800125.2 Solanum clarkiae | reverse complement strand
TTGGGCGTTGGAGTGGTGCAATACAGTTTTTGAAGTATATAGGAAGGATTGAATATAGTAAATATGCTTTGAATTGTGAGCTGCCCTGTTTTTGTCAATTATATCGTAATAGCATTTTGTGATGTTTTTGAATATTTATGGTATTTGAGATGGTTTATCAAGGGTGTAGGTTGTTGTTGTTGTGTTGATTGATTATTTGAGCCGAGCTGAATTCTCGAGGCGGCGTATATTAAGGGGAGATGCTGCTGAAATTTTTATAATAGTTGGAATTAAAAAATTAGGAGTTAAGGCGCGATATGGTTGTTAATTGTTAGTATTAGTGTGTTTTGTGTAGACGTTGAACACCCGGAAGCCTAAGTCGGATTGATCTTGCGTTGGAGTTAGTCGGCAAATAATTTGAGCTACGTAAAGATTTCTCATCTTTTGGCATGACATGGTTAAAATTAGTCAACGTCGTATGTTTGAAAAATTCCTTTCCCTTTGCAATTTGAGTCTAAATATACCCTATGTTCATTCATAGCCATTCTTATGATAAATTAACTTCATCCTTAATTTTTGAGTTTTAGAATCCATGAATAGTGTTCGTTTGACCGAAAGAGAAATAGATTGGAAAGCTATGGATTTAATTGTCCAGAAATCACTTTAAAAATTGTTTTGAAGCCTATTCTAGTAATGTGTATGACAGAAAGTGAGCAAGTTCCTTCAAATCATCCTTATGCATCGATTTGAGCAATTTTGACAAAAATTTCATAAATTAATAACTTCTTGATTTCAGAAATGAACATTTTTCATATTACTAAGTTTTTATTTTGGAACTAGATTATATGCATGTGATTTTCACGACTCTATTCGTGCTATTTTAGTCTCATTCACTGGTTCCCGGGCCGGTTATTTCCTACGCATGTATAATTATATGTATATATGTATATGTATTCCGAAGTAGGTTGGATACGGCGGGTCGGTTTGCCCATGGGCTGGCTTGCTTAGTTTGGAGATATAAGAAGCTGGGCTTGGGATAGCATCATGACGTGTGGGTGCTGGGCCTCGTTCGCCCCGGCTCACTTGAGCGCTTGGCCTCGTTCGCCTCGGCTCAATAAACGGGCATGATAACCTTTATGCATTACGATACGTGAATGCTTGGCACCGTCGCCCTGGTTCACCTATCCTATGACGTGAGTGATTGGACGCTGTTCGCCTCGGCTCACTTGGGCTACATTTGGGACTTGTGTTGGAGTTGTCGGAGATTTAAAACTTCTGGTGTTAGGCTGTGGTATGGCGCGAGTTTGGAGGTCGCCATTGTTCCCGTCCGATACGCACTATTTTGATATTTTAAATAAAGAATTATTTTGATGTTTGTAAACAAGTTTGACTCATTTATTTTTATTTGAAATATTATTCTCATCTATATATTTCGTACTTTCTGCTTTACATATTCGGTACGTATTTCATACTGACCCCCTTCCTTCGGGGGCTGCATTCATGCCCGCAGGTACCGACGTACAGGTTAGAGAGCCACCTTCGTAGGTTCCCTGTCTACCGTTGAAGTGCTCCCTTTGCCTCAGGAGCAGATTTTCGTATATGCGTATATTTATTTTCTGTATTTTGCATTTATGTATATTCGAGGGTATGACGGGTCCCTGTCCCGTCCTATGATTCAGTTCGTATGTTTAGAGGTCTGTGGATGCATGTTGGTGTGGGATATGGCATTTGGTATGACTATGTATGTATGATACGCTTGTTAGGCGGTTTTACCACAGCGGTGACCTTGTCGGCCCTCATAGGTATGTGCAGAATAATTGCCGTATGCTGGAATTATTGTTTGCAGGTGTGGTTAGTCAGTAAAACAGAAGAAACTCTGCCAAAATTTTGGTAGATTCCTTAGCATATAGAGTTGAAAATTCGATTTAGTGTTTGTCTGGGTGCCCAATCGGCACATATCACGACCCCTGGGTTTGGTCGTGACAGTCCCTTACAGGGGACCTGCATTTCATGCTATAGGTACAGGTGTTAGTAGCTCTCCTCAGTAGGAGTACAGGATTTCAAGCTGCTGTTACCAAGCTCCAGGTTACTTCAGAGCTTTGTATGTCTAGAGCTTATATTTTGTGTTGTACAGTTAGTCGACACGAGGCCTGTCCAGAACCTTATCTGATACTTTTCCTTATCTAGAGGCTTTGTAGACTATGTAAATTAAAGTGTGGTCATGTCTCGTACTTTAGATACCATGGCCCTAATAGCTTAGCCATATGTATTTCCTGTTGGCTCGTTATTACTGTCTACTTTATTAAAGGCATGTTGAATGTAGAAAACCCTTATAATATGTGTAAAAAATGCATAGATATAGGTTGGTGGTTCTCCCGGGCCTTATTGGCAATGGGTGCCAGTCCGTCCTAACGGGACTTTGGGAGTGACAAAAAGGATCTAATCCTAATTTTAGAACAATCGAATCACAATTTCAAATTTCTAAAATTTCAATTTCCAAAGACGATTCGTGACAGCACCGTGATGAGTAGCTATCTCAGACATGCGTTAATTTGGCCTCCGCGATAGTTCCACTTCGCGGACCTTTTTATTGTGTTGCCAGTGATTTCTATCTCAGTCCAAGGCTTTGGGGTCTTGGGCCTAAGTGTTGCCAATTGTGTTTTTGCCTATATTTATCCTTATGTCACCCTCATATCATCCTAAATATTCCCCAATACTCACTAAAATAGTTATCCATATTTTCACTCCCAAATTCAAGTCCCAAACCCTCATCCCAACCTAAGGTTCTCCTTTAATATTCTTCTTCAAGCTTCAAGTCTCCATCTCCAATTTTCACCAAGTTCATCTCTAAGGTAAGATATGTGGGTTTCTTTCATGGGTTCCTTTCATCTATGATATCTAAGTATCCTTTTATTTAAATTTCATGATTTAAAGTTGATTTACAAATGAGTCTTGCTTATTATGAAATTCACTACACACTATGTTACAGTTATGTAAAGTTGTGACTGTTTTGCTATGTTTTGAGCTATAAATCTTGGATTTATTGTAAGATTTGATGATGGTTTTTGATGTATATTGTTTAATGGTGTTGCAAGGTGTTGATTGATGGTTTTACAATGTATTTTCTTGCATGATTTCATCTCTATATTTCATGGTTTTATACTAGCATTACATACCCTGTAAGTGTTTGATAAAATGTCCGGATGTGGTTTCTTAAGGAGTTAAAGGTCCAAAGCATGAGATATGATATGAATGAATATATGATGATGGAATGAGCTTATGTGTATGATATATTCTATATAAAGTTTTGCATTAGACCATACCCGATCTGGGGGATAAGAACCCGGGTAACCACGTTGGGGGTTTGTACTCATCAACCATGTGAGGTGTTTGTACTTCGTCACTGTATTGATAAGGTGTGATTATCGTCAACCATGTGAAGGGTTTATACCACACAACCACCCAGGAGTTTGTACCTTAATAGCTAGCTTGGTCTCTCCTACACATATCCTATGTGAGTATAAGTTACTTAAGCATGTTTTACTTAAGCATTGATCATACATGCCATATTGTTATATTATACCTATTGCTTAACATTATGCATTTTGATTATGATGCCTATATATTGTTGCATCCTACATACTTAGTACATTCAAACATACTAACACATACTCTTGCTTACATGATATCATCATCTAGGAATTGGAGCCCAAGTTTATCATCCTCCTCCACGTGGCTAGTTCAGTACTACTCAATCTAGTTGGTGAGTGCTTCACTTCGGAGACCTTAGTCTACTTTCTCTTTTATTATGTATTGAGACACTCTTCTTTATGTTCTATTTGACTATGAGGGTGAGCCCGGTTGCTTTGTCTTGTCCCCCACTCTTATCTATGTAGTAGAGGTGGTTGTTAGACATGTTATGTATCTATGATATGAGTTGACTCTTGTCTCTTGACTATGATATTATGCAAGTTTTTTCCCTTAGCCTCTTTTTCCCTATTCTTGCTCTTTAATATTTTTATATGCTTCCACGACCAATGATGTGTGGTGATAAGTTAAGAGGCTCGTTTGGGTTCTTTCGGGTTTTCCATTCACCGTGTCACATTAGGACCTAGGCTTGGGTCATGAAATTTATTCCCCAAGTGAGCAAGAGCATATGGATCATTCACATTCTTTAGACTTTGAGGGAGAAGCAATTTTATGCTAAGTTCAACAAATGTGAGTTTTGGTTGGGTGAGGTAGCATTTCTTGGTCATGTGGTGTCCGATGATGGTATTAAGGTTGACCTGAAAAAGACCAAAGCCTTGAGAATTGGCCTAGACCATTGACTCCTTCGGATATTAGGAGTTTTCTTTGGTTTGATGGTTATTATAGGAGATTTGTGGAAGGTTTCTCATATATTGCATCCCCATTGATCAAGATGACTCAAAAGAAGGCCAAGTTTGTCTGGTTGGATGAATGTGAGAAGGGTTTTCAAACTTTGAAAGATCGGGTTACATCAGCTCCTATTTTGACTCTGCTACATGGCTTAGTTAGGTTTGTGGTATATTGTGATGCTTCTCAGATTGGGTTGGGTTGTGTGCTTATACAACATGGTAAGGTGATTGCTTATTCATCAAGACAATCGAAGGTGGATGAACGTAATTATCTAACTCATGATCTTGAGCTGGCTGTTGTGGTGTTTGCTTTGAAGATTTGGAGACATTATTTGTATGGGGTGTATGTTGATGTCTTCTACGATCACAAGATCTTGAAATATGTGTTCACTCTAAGGGACCTTAACTTGAGGCAAAGGAGGTGATTGGAGACATAAGTGTTCAATATCATCCTGGCAAGGCAAATGTTGTAGTTAGCACTCTGATTAGACTATCATTGGGGAGTGTGGCTCATAGTTGATGAAGTAAAGAAGGATTTGGTAAATGATGTTTACCATTTGGCTAGGTTGGGTGTTAGGTTGGCTGACTCTAATGATGGTGGTAATCATGTTTAGAATGGGACTGAATCTTCTGTGGTTGTTAATGTCAAGGCTAAACAGGATTTAGACCCATCATTGGTTGAGTTGAAGAAGTTGGTTGCCAAAAAGGAAATAAGGGTTTTCTCCCAAGGGGGAGATGGTGTGCTTGGTATCAAGATCGACTGTGTGTTGTCCCGGATGTTGATGATCTAAGGTGGGTCATCATGAGTGAAGCCCATAACTCTCATTATTCTATTCACCTGGGATCTTCCAAGATGTATCGAGATCTGAGGGAAGTGTATTGGTGGCATAGTATGAAGAAAGATATAGCTAAATTTGTATCCAAATGTCCTAATTGTCAACAAGTTAAGGTAGAGCATCAAAGCCCTGGTGTTTTTTCTCAAGATATTAAGATTCCTTCTTGGAAGTGGGAAGATGTGAATATAGGTTTTGCAGTTGGTGTGCCTCGGACCCGAAAGCATTTTGATTCGATTTGGGTTATTATTGATCATATAACTAAATCGACTCATTTCCTTACAGGTCAAGACTAGCTTTAGTGCCGAAGATTATGCAAGGTTGTATATCTAAGAGTTGGTGAGGTTGCATGGTATGCCTAGGTCCATCATATCGGATCATGACACCCAATTTACCTGTCACTTTTGGAGGTCATTTCAAAGAGAACTTGGCACCAAGGTGAAGTTAAGTACCGCCTTTTATCCTCAAATCGATGGATAAGCTGAAAGGATGATTCAAAATCTGGAGGACATGTTGAGAGCTTGTGTGTTAGAGTTCAAGGGTGTAAGGACTTGTACTTTGTATGACCTTAATGGATCTTGCAAATTTTGTTCTAGAAAGTTTTTGACCAAGGTGACACTTCAGGGAAGCCTCCAAGGGACATGTGAAGGTATATGGACTTTATAGAGGTGCCTTGAGGTTGCTCTTTGCCTTATGTGTAGAGTGTTGGCATTTATGTGGAGTTTAAGACCAAGGTTCAATTAACATAAACCACACAAAATCTGTGTGAGGCTTCACGGGCCGGGTGGTGGCTGTATGTTGGACCGTGTGGAGGGCCTTGTCCTTGAAAATGCACATTTTGGTCAAGGCACTTCACACATGTACTTCTCACAGACTGTATAGCCTTTCACAGTCTATGAGGTCTTCCGTATGGGCGCCGAAGTGAAAATTTTCTAAGTATGTGATCACTGTTTTCAAACTTGTCAACAAGAAGTTTTCTAAGTCTAGCTTCACGGGAGGCCACACGATCCATGTGACCTCTCACAGGCCATAAGACTAGCCATATGGGTGCCGACATGCAAATTTTTCTAAGTATGGAATTATCATCTCGAAACTTCATCAGTGGAGATTTTTCTAAGTATTGGATCACGAAAGGGAATAAAGTCCGTGTTCCTTTGTACAGGCCATGTGACCCTCCTATATGACCCTTAAATTAGTTTATACTCCTTCATTATTATTCGTTCTTATTCTAACACTTAGCTTGTTATTCACTCGCTCAAACACTTTTCGAATCCTCTTTTCGAGCTCTAATCGGAGGATTTCCATGGAACCCTCAAGCTCAAGATAAATTTACTTCCAAGCCCTCAATTCAAGCTTATTTATGTGGTTTAGGGTCATCATGTGTCTCCTTCATTAAGCCAAGTCCAAAGGATCAACTTTAAATGGTCATATCTCTTAGCACAAAATGAACTGGGTGGCCTACGACTACCAAATTGAAGCTCTTTGAATTGTCTTTACAACATATCTAGTTTCACCTCAGTCCGAGTTGGATCAAGAAGTTATGCCCATTTTCGTAAAGCCCATCTATGTAGTGTTTCCTGTGGTTTGGCTAAGTGTGGCTTCATGAGAGGGTTCATGGTTCGTGTGACCTTTTATGGACCGTGAGACCTTCTCACTGGACCCCTGGCAACAAATTTTATTCCGCTTCATTATTTTTTTTGTAATTATATCTACTCTTAAGGGACTTTGTGACTTTCTATGCTATCCTAAGACATTCAAATGACCTAAGCTATATCCCCTCATTCAAATTTACTCTTACACTTAGAATTTTTTCCACTCTTTGTTAAGAACTCCTCTCAAAGACTAGTGGAGAATTAACTTGGAATTCAAGGAAAGGCTTCAATCTTTATCAAATTCTTCTTTTTTCTTCTTGGTTAGCTAAGGTATGTGGGATTTATTCTTGTTTCCTTTCACAACCAAGAAGAACCAAATTCTTTTTACTCTTGATTTATGGAATTTTATCTTACTTTAATTATATGTTTTGAAGATTATCATTTATTAAATTCAATTGAAGTTTTGGCTATGCGTTATTGTTGATTTTAACTTGATTTAACCCCTAATATGTTGAATTACATGAGTATTATGAAGATTTGAGTATTTATTATCCCTTTAAAGTTTGATCTAAGCATGGGTAATCAATATTATGATTTGAATGTGAATTTTACTTATGGATTTACTTGAATTTAATACTGTATTGTTGATTTTAGACTGAACCTATATTGCCCATGCTAATCTCACATCATTCATGACATATGCATTCATGAGCATTGGATTTTATGAAAATTATGAAGTGAGTTAAGCCCAATTACGTTTATGTATATGATTTTGATCCTCTTTATATATATGAGCATCGCATTTCATGCATCATGGATTTCATGATATATCATTATATCACTCTTTTGCTATATACATCTCTTTCTATATTATGTGCCTTTGTAATCTAACATTATATACAAGTTTGATGAGTCATATGCATTACATGCCCGCATACTTAGTACATTCAAATGTACTAACACATACTTTTGCCTATATGGTCTAACCATGTAGGAACCTTAGACTACCTTCATCCATAGTTTGACGGCAAGATCGAATTTGAGAAAGTGTTGTGATGAGTCCTATCTTCCAAGGACAAGACACCATTTATCTACCTTATGTTGCTTCCGTTTTGCTATTTACTTTGAGGGTGAGCCAAGGACATGTCTTGGCCCCTGTCCTATTTTATGACAAGAGGCATTGTTGGACATCGTGTAGACCCTTGTCGGATCTATATGTTATGTGTTGCATTTGGAGCTTATAATTATTATAACACCCCAAATTTTACATGTACTAATGCTATGAAAATAAATCATGATATGGTTTGGTCAAATGAGTGCTAATTTTTCAAAAGTGCTTAAATCTCGTGTTAATGGCCAATATGTGTGTCTAACGCTTAAGAGGGTTTAGTGTATTCATGTATTATGTTAAATTGAGGATATTAAATCCCTAAACAAAGTAAAAGAATTTATGAGCTTGTATGACTTAATAATCTAGTAGGTGAGTCACCTACTTGCTTAGCTTAAATTTGCTAGCTAGATGGAGACGAGGCTCGACGTCAAATATATCCAAGTCCGATTACAAATAAAATCCATTTTAAGGGTGTAATTTTAGCCCATATTTTAGCATCATAAGTGGACCATATTTTCAGTCCAATAAGAGTGTAAAGCAAATCCCAAGTAAATCCCAAACCACTTGGTTATTTGGACCAAAAATGAATTAAGAGAAAAGCTGGAAATTGGCAGCCAAACTCCGTTAGATTTGATGCCCATTTAGGCCCAATATTGGGGGAACCAACTGCTGATTATTTAGTCTCATTATATGAGGCATTATTTGGTGAAAAGTTCCAAATAAATTAGTCCTAATGAGGCCTTTTAAAAGGGGTTATAAGCAGCAAAAATTTCAGCCACTCTTACACTTAGAAAATTTTCAGCTTTCCCAATCATCTCTCTAAACTTTTTTCAACCTAGCAAAGCAACAACCAAATGGCTCTTTTAGAGTTCTTAAGGAGTTACTCAACTTTGAAGACAAAGGTAAGTGATTATAATTGTGTTTTTACTAAGGTTACTTCATAAAAATCAAGAAGTATATGATAATATGTTATGCTGAACATTTTGGACAACATGTGTCCAGAAAATTTCTGCACTCTTGCCTCTGGTTTCAGTGATTTCTATATGGTTTGTGGGGTATATTATAAAGAGAATTTGGTGTTCTTAACATGGATTGAGTTATAGATATTACCCTAAAGTTGCTGCCATGATTTTGATTTATTTAAGAAACTAGTTTTATTGTGCTATCTTAAGTGTAATGTTGATTGGAATTTGTGGGCTGTTGGATGAAAAGCTATAGGCTCACATCCTTCATGACTTCTTGGGTGATGTTCTAAGATTATATTATCACTGTTGTATGTGTAAATGTTGTTGGAATAGTTTGTTTAGAGTTGGAAAAGGTTTGGAATTGTCGTTGTCGAAATGTAGCGAATGGGGGTAATGTTATGCTGTCCATTTGTAGGTTTTGTAGAATTGTAATATGTTGTTCCATGACCTTCCCCTATTTTGGGATTATTTTTGGACAATATTAAGACTTATTTTATGTAGTAAAAACATTGGAAACAATTTAGGTAAAGTTAAAACAATTTCGGGATTATTGATGTCGAAGTGTGGTAAAAGGATATAACGTTATACCGCTTGTTTGTATATTGTGAAGAATTGTTATGCGTTGTGTTTTATGGACTGCTTTAAGACTGCTAAGGATCTGAAAATTAGATGTACATGACTTGTACATAAGAATGGTTGTTAGAAAATACAATTATAAATGAAAAGCTGTCCGGGTGATCGATTTTATGATATTGGGCTGTCAAGAAGTGTTTCCTTACTGTTAATGCTAGTATTATTGCCTAATATGATATAGATAAATATTTGAGGGAAAAGCAGCCACTTCAAGGAATTAATGGTGTCATACGAAGAGGTATGTAAGGCTACTTGATTTCATATCACTTGGCATGAAACATGATCCTTCGGTAAGTAAAGGCATTTATCTACCCCAATATGACAAATAGCCATGCCTGCACTCTTTCACATGTTCATAAGCTTCCATATATATATAGTTACCTTCAAATCTACATACATACATGGACACCAAGTACATGAGTTCTTGTTGCTAAACAAAGTTCATGAGTTATTTCATTTCATACACATTTCATTGTTTTTGTGACACACTCTCTTGATTGCCATATTGTTTTGTATGATTATTTACATGTCACATACTGCATATACAGCCTTATAATTCCAATATTATGATCACTAAAAGAATCATCTCAAACGTAAATGAAAGATAAAGTATATAGTTTTTGATGGGTGGTATCCCGAGGGTGGAAGAATCACCTAGCCAGGGATGATCCTATCACGGGTGGTAGCCTGAGGGGTGAAGGAAGAACCTAGCCAGGGACGATCCTGCTATAGTTATACCACTGATCAGTTGGTCATTTATAGTACATGATGTGCACAGATTATACAGTGAAGGTAAAGCAATATAAAGAACATAAATTATACAATCCCAAAGTATATCTACAAGTGGTCTCTTATTCCATGCCAGTGCATAGTTTCATTTCAAGTTGTTACTTCATATACAATATTTCATGCCTTACATACTCAGTACATTATCTCGTACTGACGTCCCTTACGGGGGACCTTCATTTCATGCTGCAGGTACAGGTGCTAGTAGATCTCCCCAGTACAGTACAGGACATCCAACTACTGTTACCAAGCTCCAGGTTGTTCTGGAGCTTTGTGTGTGTCTAAAGTTTATATGGTTGTGTTATATAGTTAATTAAGGCGGGGCTTGTCCCGACCCTTGTCCGATACTTTCCCTTATCTAGGTTTTGTAGACTATGTAAATTAAAGTGTGGTCATATCTCATACTTTAAACGCCGTGGCCCTAATGGCCTAGTCACATGCATTTCCTTTTTGCTTGTATCACTGTTTACTTGCATAAAGATATGCTAAATGTAGAAATCCTTTATAAAATGTATATCATGTGCATGGATATAGGTTGGTTCTCCCGAGCCTTATTGGCAACGAGTGCCAGTCCGCCCTAACAGGACTTGGGTCGTGACAGAAGTGCTATCAGAGCGAGTTATCCTAGGGAGTCTATAAAGCCGTGTCAATGTAGAGTCCTGTTTGTCAATGTGATGTGCACCACATTTATAAGCAGGAGGCTACGTGACATTTAGGAGTTGTTACATTCCTTTCATTCTTTAGATCGTGCCATAGAGCTAGGTGAATTATGTCTAACTCCTAAATTATTTTGTACAACGAGTAAGTATGCCAGAAACCAGGAAGAACAAAGGCAAAGGGAAGGAAGTAGAAGTGGTGGCTGGTTCACCCAACCATGTGAGACAACGAAATAAGGCTCAATATGAGTCTCTGTCACGGATTCTCTAACCCCTCTAGCTCCTGATGAACCCAGAAATAGTGAAATTCCCCCAAAAACACCTATTGATACTATAGTGTAGGATCTAAGAAATGCAGTTCAACTACTGACTCGCATAGTTGCCGGCCATGGCGAAAGACAGAAAGGTTCGATTATGGGTACAGGTGGTGTAAATAGGGCAGCTGCCATAAGGATACGTGACTTCCTTAATTTGGACCCTCCAGCCTTCACTGAGTCTGATCCCAATGAAGATCCCCAAGACTTTATTGATCAAATTCAGCGCACTTTAGATGTTATGCATGTGAGCGGTACAGAAGCTATGGAGTTAGCAACATATAAGTTGAAGGGTGTGGCTATATTGTGGTATGAAGCTTGGAAGCAATCCAAAGATATAGATACTCCCCCAACCACTTGGAAGGAGTTCAAAGAGGCATTTCTTGACCATAACTTGCCATTAGAGATCCGAGAGGCCCATGCAAATTAGTTCTTGAATCTCTACCAGGGGAATATAAGCGTGAGAGAGTATAGCCTCCAATTTAATTCCCTATCTAGGTATGCTCCTAATGTAGTTGCTACTATGGCAGACAGAGTTCATCGATATGTGGACAGATTGGATACATATCTGCCAGAGACTGTACCATTGCTTCATTGAATAAAGACATGGATATAGCAAGAATGCAAGCTTTCACACAGAAACTGGAGGATCAAAGGCAAAGGAGAAGGACACAGGAGTTAGAAAGGGCGCAGTCTAAGAGGACTTGATCTTCAAGGCAGTATACACCGTCCCAAGGTGAGTTTAGGCCTCAATTTTCTAATAGACCGCCAAGTCCATCATTATCCTATTCTGTAACTAGTGCTCCACCACAACATCAAGGGTCTACAAGTAATTAGTTTGGTCAATGAGGTGAGGGACAAGGTTCACGGACAACAGAAGGATCGGCAGGCCAGCCAATGACTCCTAGGCATCCCTGTAATCAGTGTGGAAGAAGTCATCCGGGTATATGTCATGTTGGAACAGATGTTTGTTATTGGTGTGGTGCACCAGGGCACATGATGAGAGATTGCCCGAGGAGGAAAATGGGTGATATAGCACAATCTACTGGGTCAGATGTTGCATCATCATTGATAGTTCCTCCATTAGGTAGGGGTCAGCAAGAACCTATGGGTCGTGGTAGAGGTGTTAGAGGAGCAGCTAGCTCTAGCGGGGTCCAAAATCACACTTATGCTCTAGGGAGTCAACAAAATTTAGAAGCTTCACCTGATGTGGTCACAGGTACATTGTTCATATCCTCTCATAATGTATATGCATTTATTGACCCTAGTTCTACACTATCATACATTACCCCATTAGTTGCTGGGAAGCTTAAAAGAACACCCAAATTATTGAATAAACCATTTGAAGTGTCTACACCAACCGGTGAATTCATTATGGCTAGAAGGGTTTATTATGGTTGTGTAGTAACTGTTTGTGATTGTGAGACATTTGCTGACCTTATTGAGTTAGAGATGGTAGAATTTGATGTTATAATGGGTATGGATTGGTTATGTTGTTGCTATGCCACCGTGGATTGCCGAACTAAGAAAATGTACTTCCACTTTCCAAATGAGGCCGTTCTTGAATGGGAAGGCAGGAACCAAAGGGGAAGTTTATCTCTTATCTTAAGGCCAAAAAGATGATATCTAAGGGGTATATGTGTCATTTAGTTAGAGTAAGGGATATGGAGGCAGAATCGCCAACTCTTTAATCAGTCCCAGTAGTGAATGAATTTATTGATGTGTCCTGATGAACTTCCAGGCTTACCCCCTGAACGAGAAATAGATTTTGGTATTGACTTACTTCCAGGCACTCAACCCATTTCTATCCCTCCATATAGAATGACCCCAGCAGAGTTGCGTGAATTAAAAGGGCAATTGAAAGACTTATTGGAGAAGGGTTTTATAGGACCTAGTGTGTTTCCCTGGGGTGCACCAGTGTTATTTGTACGCAAGAAGGATGGCAGCTTGAGAATGTGTATCGACTATCGATAGTTGAATAGGGTGACAATTAAGAATAAATACCCCCTCCCTAGGATTGATGATTTATTTGATCAGTTACAGGGTGCCAAATGCTTTTCAAAAATTGATCTGAGATCGGGGTATCACGAAGTGAGGGTGAAGGAGGAAGATATACCTAACATTGCTTTCAAAACAAGGTATGGTCATTTTGAATTTCTTGTTATGTCATTTGGGCTAACGAATGCACTAGTAGTTTTATGGATCTGATGAATAGGGTACTTAATCCATTCTTGGATGTGTTTGTGATAGTGTTCATAGATGATATTTTAGTATACTCAAGGTTAGAAGAGGACCATGCCAATCAGTTACGACAAGTGTTACAGGTTCTTCGTGATAGACAATTGTATGCCAAATTCTCTAAATGTGAATTTTGGCTAAAATCAGTGGCATTCTTAGGTCATATTGTGTCTGAGGAGGGAATAAGAGTTGATTCACAAAAGATAGATGCTGTGACAGATTGGCGAAGGCCAAAGACACCCACGGAAGATCAGAGCTTCCTAGGTTTGGCAGGTTATTATAGAAGGTTTGTTGAAGTTTTTTCTTCCATTTCTGCATCTCTAACAAAGTTGACACAAGGCAACCAAGTTCCAGTGGAATGATGCATATGAAAGGAGCTTCCAGGAACTGAAAAATAAGCTAACTTCTACACCTGTGCTAGTACTTCCAAAAGGCACTGAGGGGGTATGCAGTGTATTGTGATGCTTTAGCAGTTGGCTTAGGGTGTGTGCTGACACATCATGGTAGGGTAATTGCTTATGCATCCAGACAGCTATGACCACATGAGAAAAATTACCCAACTCATGATCTTGAGCTAGTAGCAGTTGTATTTGCTTTGAAAATATGGTGCCACTATTTGTATGGGATCACATTGACATATGTACTGATCATAAGAGCTTGCAATACATTTTTAAGTAGAAGGATCTAAATTTGAGACAGCGAAGATGGCTAGAACTAATGAAGGATCACGATGTTGATATACTATACCATCCGGGGAAGGCAAATGTGGTAGCTGATGCTCTGAGTCGTAAGGTAGTTATGACTACTAGCGACCGGGCCATGGTTAGTCAAGGGGTGGCTAAGGATCTATGTCATCTAGCCAGTTTGGGAGTTCGCCTTCTTGAAACTCCAAAGGAAGGGGTTATTATACATAATGCAGCAACGTCTTCATTAGTAATGGAGGTAAAAGAAAAATAGTTCGAGGATCCTGTTCGACGACAGCTTAAGGAAAAGTGAGTCAGGGCATGATAAAGGGTTTTGACCTTACACAAAATGGAGTACTTTACTACCAAAACAGATTATGTGTGCATGATATTAATGGGTTAAGAAAGAGGATAATGGAAGAAGCCTACCATTCCCGACATTCCATCCATCCAGGATCGACTAAGATGTACCATGACCTGAAGGGAGTGTTTTGGTGGGGAGGCATGAAAAAGGACCTTGCAGAATTTGTGGCTCAATGTCTAAATTGTCAACAAGTGAAGGTAGAACACCAAAATCCAGGAGCTTATATGCAGTGTATAGAACTTCCAACTTAGAAGTGGGACATGATTAATATGGACTTTGTTATTGGGTTGCCTCGCTCATTTAAGAAATTTAACTCCATATGGGTAATAGTTGATAGACTCACAAAGTTAACATACTTCCTACATGTCAGGAGTGATTATACAGCGGAAGAGTATGCCAAGCTATACCTCAAAGAGATAGTCTGGCTATATGGAGTCCAGTCTCCATTATATCAGATCGAGGGGCTCAATTCACTGCAAAGTTTTGGAAGTCTTTCTGAAGGAGTTTATGGACACAAGTAAATTTGAGTACAACATTCCACCCTCAAACAGATGGCCAAGCAGAATGCACCATTCAGACACTTGAAGATATGTTGCGAGCTTGTGCATTGGACTTTAAAGGTAGTTGGGTGTACCATTTGCCACTTATTGAGTTTTCCTATAATAATAGCTATCATTCAAGTATCAAGATGGCACCTTATGAAGATCTGTACAGAAGGAAGTGTAGGTCGCCAGTTGGATGGTTTTAAGTGGGTGAAACCACCTTACTTGGGCCAAATCTAGTACACCAAGCCATGGAAAAAGTTAATGTAATATAGCAGCGGCTGGAAACAGCCCAAAATCTTCATAAATCATATGCGGATGCTAGGAGGAGAGGGATGGAATTTTCACTAGGAGATTAGGTAGTTTTAAAGGTGTCTCCAATGAGAGAGGTTAAGAGGTTTGGTAAGAAAGGAAAACTAAGCCCACGTTACATAGGGCCTTATAAAATTATTGAGAGGATCGGGCAGGTTGCATATGAGCTAGAGCTACCCCAAGAGCTTTCAATGGTTCATCCAGTTTTCCATGTATCAATGCTTTGGAAGTGCATAAGTGACCCATCCCGTATCGCTCCTATTGAGGTTGTGCAGGTTACAGAAGATCTTACCTATGAAGTGGTACCTATTGCTATTTTGGATCGTCAAGTTAAGAAGCTAAGGAATAAGGAAATAGCTTCAGTAAAGGTACTTTGGAGAAATCAGCAAGCAGAATAGATAACATGGGAGGCCAAGGATGCAATAAAATAAAAATACCCTAACTTATTTGAAGCTAAAGATGATGCCCAACATGCAGAATTAGAACTCTAATAGGTACATGTGATTGAATACTTAGTTTGTTGTCAAAGGTTTGTTTAAATAAAGGTTTGTACATGGTTAAGCTACCCAATTGTGCTGATATTCGAGGACGAATGTTCCTAAGGGGAGGGAGGATATAACAACTCACATTTTACATATACTAATGCTATGAAAATAAATCATGATATGGTTTGGTCAAACGAGTGCTAATTTTTCGAAAGTGCTTAAATATCGTGTTAATGGGCAATATGTGTATCTAATGCTTAAGAGGGTTAAGTGTATTCATATTTTATGTTAAATTGAAGATATTAAAGCTGTAAACAAAGTAAAAGAATTTCTGGGTTGTATGACTTAATAATCTAGTAGGTGAGTCACCTACTTGCTTAGCTTAAATTTGCTAGCTAAACGGAGATGACGCTTGACGTCAAATTTGTCCAAGTTCGATTACAAATAACATCCATTTTAAGGATATAATTTTAGCCCATGTTTTAGCATCATAAGAGGACCTTATTTTTAGTCCAAGAAGAATGTAAAGAAAAGCCAAAGTATATCCCAAACCACTTGGTTATTTGGACCAAAAACGGATTAAGAGAAAAGTTGGAAATTGGCAGCCAAAGTCCATTAGATTTGATGCCCATTTAGGCCCAATTTTGGGAGAACCAGCTGCTGCTGATTATTTAGTATCATTATATGAGGTATTATTTGGTCAAAAGTTCCAAATAAATTCGTCCAAATGAGGCCTTTAAAAAGGGGTTATAAGCAGCAAAAATTTCAGCCACTCTTACACTTAGAAAATTTTCAGCTTTCCCAATCCTCTCTCTAAACTTTTCTAAACCTAGCAAAGAAATAGCCAAACGACTCTTTTAGGGTTCTTAAAGATTTACTAAACTTTGAAGACAAAGGTAAGTAATTATAATTGTGTTTTTACTAAGGTTTCTTCATAAAAATCAAGAAGTATATGATAATATGTTATGCTGAAAATTCTGGACAGCATGTGTCCAGAAAATTGCTGCACTCTTGCCTCTAGTTTAGTGATTTTTATATGGTTTGTGGGCTGTATTATGAAGAGAATTTGGTGTTCTCAACATGGATTGAGTTATAGATATTACCCTAAGGTTGCTGCCATGATTTTGATTTTATTTAACAAACTAGTTTTATTATGCTATCTTAAGTGTAATGTTGATTGAAATTTGTGGGCTGTTGGATGGAAAGCTATTGGTTCACGTCCTTTATGACTTCTTGGGTGATGTTCTAAGATTATATTATCACTTTTTGTTTGTGTAAATGTTGTTGTAACAATTTGGTTAGTGTTGGAAAAGGTTTGGAATTGTCGTCGTCGAAAAGGTTTGGAATTGTCGTC
Source organism: Solanum clarkiae (assembly GCA_011800125.2). NCBI lineage: Eukaryota > Viridiplantae > Streptophyta > Magnoliopsida > Solanales > Solanaceae > Solanum > Solanum clarkiae. The sequence goes on along the minus strand of JAABOM020087387.1, from coordinate 56,038 downwards.
GTCGAAATGTAGCGAAGGGGGTGACGTTATGCTATCCATTTGTAGATTGTGTAGAATTGTAATATGTTTTTCCGTGACCTTCCACTATTTTGGGACTATTTTTGGACAATACTAAGACTGGTTTTATGTGGTAAAAACATTGGAAACAATTTAGGTAAAATTAAAACAGTTTCGGGATTATTGACGTCGAAGTGTGGTAAAAGGATATAACATTATGCCGCTTGTTTGTATACTATGAAGAATTGTTATGTGTTGTGTTCTGTGGGATGATGTAGGATTTTTAAGGGTCTAAAACTAAGATGTACATGACATGTACATAAGAATGGTTGTTAGAAAATACATTTGTAAGTGAAAACATTGAAGAAATGCTTTTGCGTCACTAATTAAAAACTTGCTATCCGGGTGATCGTTTTTATGATATTGGGATGTCAAGAAGTGTTTCCTTGCTTCTAATGCTAGTCTTATTGCCTAATACGATGTAGATAAATAGTTGAGGGAAAAACAGCCACTTCAAGGTAGTAACGGGGTCATACGACGAGGTATATAAGGCTACTTGATTTTGTATCACTTGGCATGAAACATAGATCCTTTGGTAAGTAAAGGCATTTATCTACCCCAATATGACAAATAGCCATGCTCCACTCTTTCACATGTTCATAAGCTTTCATATATATATATATATATATATATATATAGAGTTACCTTCAAATCTACATACATACGTGGATACCAAGTACATCAGTTCTTGTTGCTAAACAAAGTTCATGAGTTGTTTCATTTCATGCGCATTTCATTGTTTATGTAACATACTCTGTTCATTATCATATTGTTTTGTATGATTATTTACATGTCACATGTTGCATATATAGCCTTATAGCTCCAATATTAAGGCCACTAAAAGAATCATCTCTAAGGTAAATGAAAGATAAGTTATATAGTTTTTGATGGGTGGTTGCCCGAGAGGTGGAAGCATCACCTAGCCAGGGACGATCCTATCACGGGTGGTAGGCCGAGGGATTAAGTAAGAACCTAGCCAGCGATGCTCCCGATACAGTTATACAACTGATCAGTTGGTCATTTACAGTGCATGATGTACACAGATTATATAGTAAAGGTAAAGCAATATAAAGAACATAAAGTATACGATCCCAAAGTATATCTACAGGTGGTCTCTTATTCCACGCCAATGTATAGTTTCATTTCAAGTTGTTAGTTCATATACAGTATTTCATGCCTTACATACTCAGTACATTATCTCGTACTGATGTCCCTTACGGGGGACCTGCATTTCATGTTGCAGGTATAGGTGCTAGTAGATCTCCCCAGTAGAGTACAGGACATCCAGCTGCTGTTACTAAGGTCCAGGTTGTTCTGGAGCTTTGTGTGTGTCTAAAGTTTATATGGTTGTATTGTATAGTTAATTGAGACGGGGCTTGTCCAGACCCTTGTTCGATACTTTTTCTTATCTAAAGTCTTTATAGACTATGTAAATTAAAGTGTGGTCATGTCTCGTACTTTAAACACCGTGGCCCCAATGGCCTAGTCACATGCATTTTCTTTTGGCTTGTATCACTGTTTACTTGCATAAAGACATGTTAAATATAGAAATCCTTTATAAAATGTATAGCATGTGCATATATATAGGTTGGTTCTCCTGAGCCTTATCGACAATAGGTGTCGGTCCGCCCTTACAGGACTTGGGGCGTGGCAATTATGGTCGTCGATTAAATATTGCCATTACAGATTGATTATGAGAATTATGATAAGTTTGTGTATTTTTATGTGGAAATATGGAAGTTCGTAAGTCCCGTATTTCCCCATAGAGTGAGTCATACATACTCTCCCCTTAGTTCTTATATGCTATGTGCTATGTGAATCCATGTTAATCCCTTATCCCTACTGCATCCTCATAGAGTGAGTCCTACTTTCCTATCCCTTAGAACTATGTGTTTACTATTTATATATATGCTTCCGAACCGATGATGTGAATATGGATACTTGAGGCTTGTTTGGGGGACTCTCGGGTTCCCATGTCACTCGTACAGAACCAACATGGTTATTATCACAACTATCTACAAGCACATCACCCAAGAACAATTCCACAAACAAAGGGGTATCACTTTTAAAGAAAATCAATATATGCCATAGTTTATACTATTAATACTACCAATACATCCTAAATATGCCAGTTCAACAAAAAATAAATGTCCGTAGAAGAAAACATACAAGAAACTCTATGGACTAAAAGATATGAGTAGTTATGGTTGTTGGTTACTAAGACTTCTCTGAGGCCTATATTACCATACCCCTTCAAAAAGGTTTTGCATTGTCCTCAATGTACCAAAATAAGTCCAAAAACACATATAGGGGTCAAAAAAGAAACATACTTGGGTGCTTAAACACTGGTGTCAGTTTGGGACTCACCACCTTGAACCTCCTAGGTGGCTTTCTCTATCTTAGTTGCCTGCAATAAGGGTCTATCACCCTGTGCTATCTCATGCTCATGTGCGACCCACATCTCCTCATAAAAAATAGAATCCCATCTAGTGTCATCCTTTTCAGTACGTCGCCTCTTCCTAGAGGCAGGAATAGTGGGATCCTTTGCAAATAGGTCCAGTACCGGTGGTCAATGGTAGGCATGGAAATGGTCAATAGTGTTGGTGCTGTTGCTATCATCTCCTTGTGGAGCTACTAGATCTCTGTCCAAATGGCATATAAACTAGGAGCTTGAGTCAGACCAAGGATATCCTTCAAGTGCATCTCGAATGTGTCAACCCAGCCATGAAACACTCTTATCTGCTGATCAACGGTGGTCATGTAGTATCTATCATGCGTCGTCTGACTCTGTAACAGCCTTGCATACCCAAGGCTTGATCTGCTCAATAAACTGAGCCAACTGGGACTCACTCTAAGTCCGGCGCTATTCTAAGGCCTAAATAGACTCCACAGATATGTAAACCATACCCGCGGGCTGAAGATGTGTTGACACGACCTTTTATACAGTGAAAGAGATGAAGTAGGATCCATCTCTGCCTCGTCATTCATCGGTGGGGATCTCTCAGGCTCAATTGTAGTAGTAGAAGCTACATTAGGGCGTGGAGGATTGGCAAACATCTCTAGAGGTCTGACAGTGGGATATAGTGCATGCCGATGTACAATAGTATTCTTATCGGCCTTTATTAGGCTTGAATCCTGAGTACAATACACATTTATCATCTAGTTGACACTGGGGATAATATTTACGCCGTCATCAATACATAGCCTCTGACCAAGAATGGAAAAGGAATAGATTTCGACCACTAGAATGCTCGCTCATGGATCTCCTCAGCAATACAGTAAGCAAAACCAATATCATAACCAGCTATGCTGCTGGCTACTAGCACAGCGCGATCTGATGTAAGTGTGTCATCCTCCTACATCATCCAAATACACATGTATACCATGGCCCACCAAAATATTTTCATGAATTTAAGTGAGGCCTTGATGGTTGGAAAAGAGCCGGACACCCAGTCAACATCTGTGCCTCATTCAGCTATGTATCCCACAACCCATCTGAGCAGAGTGGCCTTTAGGGCCATGTTTCTCATCACAACACTGTCCTATGCATGCCCCAGTTGGTAGTCAAACTCTGCTATAGAAACTAGGGGTTCGTGCTTGAGACCAAACAAAAATCGCCAGACAGTGGCCTCTGAATGGTATATAGAAATATTTTGGAGCAATATATGGTCAGACGTTGCTAGCCGATGTGATTGGACTTCATGTCCTCAATAATGGTAGCATTGCATGAAGCATAAAACTCTCTGGCTAATGCAGGAGAGTACTTCCTCGATGGCAGTGCCATCTACTCAAGTTGGTGCCGAGCAAAAGCGTCATGGATAGCCAACACTACATCAAATTCAGATATTAGTATCTGAGGCTCCTTGAAGATAGTCCTTATGTGCCAGCCTCTGTCATCCTACCATCTTTCATCACGGTAGATGGAGCACATATCCTTGATGCACCATCATCTCGGCCGGCCAGAGATATATACAGGAACCCGAATTGATTTGTTAAAACTCTCACACTGCTCCTCTGAGCCAGAACCATAATGATCAGGTGAGCCACACCAGGACCCTCGTTGGAGCTAGAAAATTGTATGAAGTTGCTCCGTGTAGAACCTCCCTCCACAGGCTGGGGAGGCTGTATTATCACCATTGGGGTTTGAGCCAGTATAAACTGCTGGGACACTGCCTATGTTAGTTGCAACTTGATGTCTTTATCGAGATGGATGTCAAGATCCTCAAAATATCTACTCATCTCAAACTCTATCGGCTCATCACGTAGTTTCTCTTAATGCCTGAGTCTACGATCATCTGGACACATATGCTTGGGACCCATGATACGTTTAACTTAGGACATATAAGTCCAATAAAGTGAAAAATATAACCAGAAACTTACAAAAATAAGTGACAGATTGATGTACGAAAGCCCATCTATGGAAAATAGAGTGAACTATGGGCCATAGAAAGTTGTCCAAGAAACATGGTAACAATGAATAGACTTACTAGAATTGCACCTATGAGGCCCATTCATGACCCGTGGATTGAACCACAGGTCGTAGAGTGATGTTGTAGTTGCATATGTGCAAATTCATTTTGTAAGAATCAAAATGCATAATAATTCTCAATGGGTAGCATAATAGCTAGATGGCATGTACGATTAATGCTTACAAAACATGCTTACATAGAACATAATACATGTGTAAGAAGAAACCACTATCATATTGGTGGATCATCGCACCCTACCATCCTTAGCGATTGAGGTACAAGCCCCTTCAATTGGTTGGTGGATCGTCGCACCCTACCACCCTTGGTGACAGGAGTACAAACCCCCTGACATGGTTACCAAGGTACAAACCCCCCGACGTGGTTGATAGATCGTCATACCCTACCACCCTTGGTGATCGAGGTATAAACCTTCTAACATGGTTATCAAGGTACAAACCTTTCGACATGGTTATCAAGGTACGAACCCTTTGACAAGGTTACCGATGCGCAACCCTCGAGTAAGGCATGGTCACATTCCAACACTATATAGAGAAACCCATATACATACGTTCATTTCATCAGCATTTCATTATCTTATAGTCATTCGACTCATAAGACATGCATTGGACCTTTAATTCCTCAAGAACTCATCCCCCGACACCACATGTCCTAGGAAGGCAACCTCCTTTAACAAAAATTCTCACTTTTCATATTTAACATATAGCCTCTCATTCCTCAATCTTTGCAACACAATCCTCTTATGAGCCCTATGCTCCTCCTCACCACGAGAATAGATCAAAATATTATCAATGAATACCACAACAAATAAATCAAGGTAGGGTTTAAAGACCCCATCCATAAGGTCATGAAGACGGCCGGTGCATTGGTCAACCCAAAAGACATCACAACAAATTCATAATGCCTAAATCTAGTCTGGAAGGCCATCTTGGGAATATCACACTCCCTCACCTTCCCTTGATGATACCCAGACCAAAGATTAATCTTAGAGAAATGGCTAGACCCTTGCAATTGGTCAAACAAATCATTAATCCTTGGAAGAGGACCCCTATTCTTGATGGTGACCCTGTTAAGTTGCCAATAGTCAATATACATTCTAAGGGACCCATCCCTCTTTTTAACAAAAAACACAGTGCAACCCAGGGTGATTGGCTAGGCCTAATAAATCTCTTCTCCAACAAGTCCCTCAATTGTTCCTTCAACTCCTTCAACTCCACCGGGGCCATACGGTAAGGGGGGATAATGGATTGAGTATCAGGAAGGATATCTATACCAAAATCCATTTCCCTTTCGAGAGGAACACCGGGAAGGTCATTTGGGAAGATATCAAAAAACTCATTTATAACTGAAACCGACTCTATGGGAGGGACTTTGGACTCTAGATCCCTAACCCTTACAAGATGATAAAGGCACCCCTTTGAGATCAACTTATGGGCCTTAGTCCAAGAGGAACCTACCCTAGAGCACCACAGCATGACTCTCTCACCTGAGGACAGGTTCATTTGGGAATTGGAATTTGACCCTACGGGTTCTACAATCAATAGAAGCAAGTATGCATGAAACTAATCCATCCTAAGAATGACATCAAAATCAATCATGTCCAATTCAACAAGATCACAAGGCAATACTCTATGCAAAATGCAAATGGGACAATCTGTATAACCTTCTTAGCAACAATAGATGCACCATTATAGATGCACCAATAGGAGTAGACACCTCATATGACTCATGCAATAATTCAGGCTCAATATGGAACTTTTTGGCAACAAAGGGGGTAACAAAATAAAGAGTGGTACCCAGATCAATCAATGCACACACATCAAAGTCAAAGATTTTCAATATATACCAGTAACAACATCGGGGACCTCATAAACCCCTTGCCTTTCATGTAAAGTATAAAATCGATTGTTCCTTGGGGCACCATGTTGTCGGCCACCTCTCCTAAAAGTAATCACATTAACACCTTGTGGACGAACCTCCTTTCCCTTGTTGCAATTTTTAGGCCAATCCACCTTTTTATGAACCATTTCCCCACAACCATAGCATGTATTAGTATCTCTTAAGCACGGGCCCTTATGACCCTTACCACACCTAGGACACACCTCATTAGGAACCACGACGCCAACACCTTAGGTTCTTGTGAAGTCATTGGCAAGTCCCTCATTAGAAGCATGAGAAGACCCTTTTTCTTGGTTGAATAGGACACCCTTTCGGATTTAGAACTTGATATCAAAATAGGCCCTCTTAGCATTATGGACCCTTCTCTTCCTCAATTTATCCTCTTCTATTTGCTCAGCATAGGTCATCAAATGTCACAAGTCCATATCACTAATCAACATGGAGGACTAGCACTCCTCACTAACCAAGTCGAAAACACCCATCACAAATTTGTTCATCCAAGATCTTGAGTCGGCCACTACGTGTTGAGCATACTTTGATAGTTGGTTGAACTTGAGGGTATACTCCCTCACACTCATAGACCCTTGTCTTAAATTCATAAACTCCACCAACTTAGCTTCCCAAAGTTCAAGGGGGAAGAACTGATTGATGAAAGTCACCTTGAACTCCAGCCAAAGCACCACATAGTTGACTCCCTTTTCCTCCGTCCATTGGTTGTACCATATTTGTGCCACTCCTTTGAGTTGGTAGGTGGCTAACTCTGCCTTATCCTCTGATCTCATACCCATGATAGACAAAATTTTGTAGACCTTATCAATGAACTCTTAAGGGTACTCACTTACCTTTGACCGATGGAATTCTGGGGGATTTATTCTCATGAAGTCTCTCATCGAGAATCCAGTGTAGGAGCATGAGGGGCTTGGGCCCCTTGGTTGGCTTGATTAGTACAACACATTCAAGCAATGTGAGAGCATCCCAAAGATCTCCATTAGACGGTTGCTCCTCAGGTGTGCGGGCTCTTCTCCTGCTCGTATTAGGCATGATCTAGCATAGCAAAGGAAAATCATTAGGGGGAAACACCATACTGCAACTTTTATAGCACGACATAGAGTAAGAAGAAGGGAAACATTTTATAAATGCCTCACAGCCTCTAGCTCATAGTTGTGGTGCACAACACAACCATGGACAAGACTCTAATCGATGTAGTGTATTGGACTCTGAGGATCTAACAACCTTGTGCTCTGATACTAAGTTAGTCATGAACCAAGCCTAGGGCCTAGGCATGACAATGAGCAAGGGGAACCTGAATGGACCCCAAACAAGTTTCTTATAACATCATTACACATTCTTGGTCACGAAAGTAATAAAACAAGCAATAGGAGATAATAAATCAGGATAATCGGGACTAAGGGAATACTTTCATATCTTAGATATCAAGAATAATAGAGTCAATGCTCATAACATAAATACATAACATGTCCAACAAAACCTCTACTACATAGATAAGAGCGAGGGCCACGACAAGCAACCAGGATTACCCTCATAGTCGATACATAAACAAAAGGAAGATAGTCTGAATACATAGCAAGAGATCATAAGTAACATCTACAAAATGGAGGACTCACCAACTAGCTTGAGAGGCAATCGTACTGGCCATGTGGAGGAGGAGGATGATCTAGCGGTGCACCAGTTCCTACGTGGTGACATCATGTAGGAATAAAGTATGCATTAGTACATTTAAATGTACTAAGTATGTAGGACGCAATGCGACAATAGATAGGCATCATAGGTAAAATTTATAATAATTCTCAATGGGTAGCATAATAGTAAGATGGCATGTATGATTAATGGTTACGTAAAATATGCTTATGTAGAATATATTACATGTGTAAGAAGATACCAGTATCATATTGGTAGATTGTTGCACCCTACCATCCTTGGCGATTGAGGTACAAACCCCTTAAATTGGTTGGTGGATCATCGCACCCTATCACCCTTGGTGACCAGAGTATAAACCCCCTGACATGGTTGCAAAAGTACAAACCCCCAACATGGTTGATAGATCATCACACCCAACCACCCGTGGTGATCGAGGTACAAACCCCTCGACATGGTTATCAGGTTCGAATCCCTTGACAAGGTCACCTAGGGCGCATCCCCCGAGTAGGGCATGGTCACATTCCAACACTATATAGAGAATACCATATACATACGTTCATTTCATCATCATTTCATCAATATTTCATCATCATATAGTCATTCGACTCATAAGACATGAATTGGACCTTCAATACCTCAAGAACCCATAACTGGACATTTTGTCAAATACTTAGAGGGTGTGTAGTGCTAGTGTAAAACCATGCAATTCAAGAGTATTATCATGCTAGAAAATTCAATGTAAAATCATTAATATATACTTGGTAATACGCTCAAGCAATATACATCAAAACCCTTCATCAAATCTCATATTAGATTTTAGATTTATAGCCCAAAACATAGTAAAACAGTCTTTGATACACACCAACATAGTGTACAGTGATTTTCCAGAATAAATAAGACCCATTTGTAAATCAACTTTGAATCATGCAAATTAGGGTTAAAGGTAGCTTGGTATCATGGGTGTGAGGAACCCATGCAAGAAACCCACATACTTTAGCTTTGGAGATGAACTTGATGAAGATTGGTGTTAGAGACTTGAAGCTTGAATGAGATCCTTTAAATTGGGGATGAGTTTTGATACTTGAGTTTAGGAGTAAAATATTTGGCTAAGTGTTTATATGAGTATTGGGAAATATTTTGAATGATATGAGGGTGAAAAATGACTAAGTATAGGTATTTTCATGCTTTGGAACACGTAGGCACAATATTTAGAAGTCTTAGAATGAGGTCCAAAACTGGACCAAAATATACACAGAGTCACGCCCTTGGCGCTTGCTACATGTGCGTGGAAACCTCTTTAGAAATAGAATTTTGCAATTTCTAAATTTTGATACGGTTGCTTTTAAATCGGGGTTAGACCCATTTTTTCACTCAATTTGACCCCCTAAACAAGAATATAAAGTTGGATCTTTGATATCACACACGAATTTTGAGATATATAGAAATTACAATTTTGGGCACTTTTGAGCATTTTCGGGCACTTTTTGGGGTCATTTCAGATTTTAGAGAAAATGAATCACAATTTTAAATTCGCAAAAATTGATATCCAGAGAGCTTTTTGAACTCTTGGCACGACGCGCCAATGGCTCACCTTAGTGCAAATTTTTCCTAGTTTTCAAGTTCGGTCCAAGGCTTTTGGTCTTGGGCCTAAGTGTTCCCAAGATGGTGATATGTCAAATGCAGAGGTTCTTAATGCTCTATGGGTAATGGCCAAGATGGTGACAACATTGATAACTTGACTCAAATCAACAAGTGGATGCTCCTGAGACTTTTAGTGGTGATAAGGGAGGCAGTGAGTCTAAGGGGGCCCGTAATGAGGGTAAGTTCCAAAGTTCCAAGGGGAGAGATGAAGGTTATGTGGTGCTTTATACTAGGTGCCCAAAATGTGGTAGGGGTCATGATGATCCATGCTTGAGAGGTACTAATGCTTGTTATGGTTGTGGGGGGATGGGTCATATGATAGAGGAGTGTCCCCATAAGCGTAAAAAGGGTAAGAGAGGTGATGGTGGGATGACTAGTCCCAAGTATCGAGGGTGTGGGAAGAACCATGGTGGCCCATGTCGGAGGAATACTAGTACTTGCTTTGGATGTATTAAAATGGGTCACAAGCTAGTAGATTATCCATTTGTTCGAGGGGGTGTAAGGGTGTCAACTTTGGATCGAGGTGATCATGTTGATCAGGTGGCTCTAGGAGGAGATGTGATGCCCGATGCTATTACTGGTAAGTTAAAGTTCCCTTGGCGTTGATGTGAATCATTAATAGGCTCGGTGTACCCCTATTTCTTCTCTATTCTTTTTGGTTGCTAGTAGGGATTCTTATGTGCCCAAGTTATTGTGTGGACCCTTGATGTTTATCCTTTTGTTGAGTATATGGTTGCTAGGAGGTTCATAGGTATTGATATGGGTTTGTATTACATTATGTCTTGCCTTGAGGCTTGTTAGAGTTGGTATGGTGGATTTTGATGACATTATAGGGATGGAATAGTTGCATGCATGTTGTGTCTTCATGGATGGTGGGATCCATAGAATTAGATCCCAAATTCCTAATGAGCCCATTCTTGAGTGGGAGGTTGTCGACTGGTAGCAAGAGAGGTAGGTCCATTTCTTGTCATAAGGTGCAATTGGTCTCTAAGGGGTTGCATTTATCATCTTGTAAGAATTGGAGGTGTTAAACCTAAGTTATTTGTCTATAGATTAGTTGTTGGTGGTAAATGAGGCTTTGAATGTCCTTTCCGATATTTTGAATTTAGGGGAGTGTCTTTTGGTTTGACTAGTGCATGGGTTATGCCTATGAGTCTCACGGGTAAGATCTTTAGTCCCTACTCCAATAGGCTTAGGGTGGTTTTGATGATATTTTGACCTATTCACATAGTAGGAAAAAGCATATGGGGCATTCGAGGGTTGTGTTGCAAGGATTGAGGGAGGAGAAATTGTATGCTAAATATGACAAGTGTGAATTTTGGTTAAAGGAGGTTGCATTCTTGGGTCATGTGGTGTTGGGGGATGGTATAAAAGTGTATCCTAAGAAAACCGATGTGATTAGGAATTGGCCTAGGCCATTGACCCCATCGGATATTAGGAGCTTCTTCGGCTTAGCGGGCTATTACCAGAGGATATGCATTTGTTATCTTCTATTGCCTCTATTTTGACTTAAATGACATTAAGTAAGGCCAATATTGTGACCGTCTTTTTGAGTAGGGTGATTTGATTGGTCCAGGAGTTGCTATTCCCCGTGTTATCCCTTTGTGATAATAGGATTCATGTGCGTTTTCCGGATGGTTGCATGAGTCTATTGTGTCTAGTAAGGGTCAATAAGGGTTTCCCCATGTTCTTGTTGCATAGAGTCTTGTCTTGTGATCTTGGTTGACCCTAGCTTGATAGGTTGGAGGTCTTGAGGTGGTTTGGCTACTTGCATAGCATGCTTCCAATGAGTGTAGAATCCATAAGGTTGTAACACGATAGTTGAGGATGGTTGATCTATTTGGGAAAACTACAATGGGTTATTCACATCACTGAGGTTGATTTGAGGTTCAGGTTTTGTTCTCAAGTGTGGATGAGGGTAGGTGATATCCCTAAGTGTCCTCTCGGATTAGGAATGAGCATTTCAAATATTGGTGGAGTTGTTGGTTGACATATGCACTGGTTGTGTTTATAGGTCTCATGAATAGTGTCTTAAAACCCTACCTTGACATGTTTGTGGTGGCCTCTAGTAGTGGAGCATTGATTTAGCTAGAGCTTGTGAACCATTGGGGGTAGTGTTGCAAGTCTTGGGAGACGAGAGGTGTTTTGCTAATTGCGATAGTTGTGAGTTGAGAGTGTCAAGAGGGTGGTTAGAACTCCTTAAGGGTCATGATACGAGTGTGCATCTTCTCTCCCTGGTAAGGCTAATGTGGTGGTCGGTGCTCTATGTAGGGTGCCTATGGGTAACCTAGCATTGTAGTAAGGGTGGTAAGAGATGACTAGTGGAGTCCATCGGTTTCTTAGATAGGAAGTTAGGTTGAGGGAAGTTGAGGATGGTAGTATAGTGTTCTTGATGGTTCCAAATCCTCTTTAATTAAGAGGTCTAGATTAGGCAAGGCCTTGATTACGCCTTCTTAGAGTTGGAAGTTTTGGGCGTGAAGATGATAGATTGGAGGTTGTCTCCTAAAGGGGAGATGGTGGTTTATGGTACCGAGTAGAATAGGTGTGGGTAAGGTTGACAAATGAGATTTGATTATGAGTCCTTCTAGAGAGTAGAAGAAGTTGGTAAGGTTATATAAGTTTGGAAATTGCCTATGTATAGGAGTATGGTTGTCCGATTTGACATGTTTCTAGATGGATTGGATGTGTTGGTGATTCTAGTGCTATAACACTCTTTGAGATTGTGGGTGATGAAGAGGATAAGTTGGCTTAGGTGAAGGTCTTGGTGGAGGTGTTGGACAGATGAGTGGAGAGATTGACTGATAATGATGTAGTGCTCGTCAAGGCCCTTTAGAAGAGTCGTCTATTTGTATGTGTCTCTTGGGGAGCCAGTGTGGACATAGAGAAGCAATATCTGTACCTCTTTCATTCTATTCAAGCTTATGATAACACATCAAGTCCTTTTCTATGATTCCAAGTCTTATGTTTCAGCCTCCATGTCATTCATATACATTTATGTTTAAGTTGGGTGGTTTATGATGATTTTACCTGATGTTGAGATTTTGAAAATAGTGTTTCAAATGTAATGTTGCATTCTTGTTGGAGCTGATTTATTTATGATCACTCTTGCTTTGCACGTCTCTTTTACATTGGAGGACGAATGTTCCCAAGGGAGAACTATTGAAACGACCCAAAAAAGTGCTCGAAAATGTGCCTCAGAATGCCTAGAATTTTAAATTCCATATATCTAAAACCCATTTGTTATTTCGAAAATCCGACTTCATATTCTTGTTCAGCGGGTCAAAATTAGGGGAAAGAGGATCTAACCCCGATTTTAGAGCAACCGTATCGAATTATGATTTTTCAAGTTGGCAAAAAATAATGTTATTTCCGCGTCCCTTGGCGACGCGCACATGCGTTAAAACTGGTCCAGTTTTGGACTTAGGTCCAAGACTTTTAAGTCTTGGGCCTAAGGGTTTCCAAGCGTGTTTTGCCGATACTTAGCCTTATTTCACCCTCATATCACCCTAAACATTTCCCAATATTCACTCAAACACTTAGCCATATTTTCACTACCAAAATTCAAGTCCCAAACCCTCGTCTCAAGCTAAGGTTCTCCTTCAAGGTTCTTCTTCAAACTTCAAGTCTCCATCTCCAATCTTCACCAAGTTCATCTCCAAGATAAGGTATGTGGATTTCTTTCATGGGTTCCTTTCACCCATAATTCTCAAGCCTCCTTTTTACTCAAATCGCATGATTTAAAGTTGATTTACAAACGAGTCTTGATTATTATGAAATTCACTGCACACTATGCTAAAGCTATGTAAAGTTGTGACTGTTTTGCCAAGTTTTGAGCTATAAATCTTTGATCTATTGGAAGATTTGAGAAGGGGTTTTGATGTATATTTCTTGAGGTGTTCCAAGGTGATGATTGATGGTTTTACAATGGATTTTCTTGCATGATTTCGTTTCTATATTTCATGGTTTTATACTAGCATTACACACCCTCTAAGTTTTTGATAAAATGTCCGGATGTGGTTTCTTGAGGAGTTGAAGGTCCAAAGGATGAGATATGATATAAATGACTATATGATGATGAAATGAGCTTATGTATATGATATACCCTATATAAAGTGTTCCATTAGACCATACCTAATCCGGGGGGATAAGAGCCCCAGTAACCAAGATAGGGGTTTGTTCTCATCAACCATGTGAGGGGTTTGTACTTTGCCACTATGGTGATAATGTGTGATTATCATCAACCATATGAGGGGTTTGTACCACACAACCACCAAGGGGTTCGTACCTTAAATAGGTAGCTTGGTCTCTTCTACACATATGATATCCTATATGAGTATTCGTTACTTAAGCTTGTTTTACTTAAGCATTTATCTTACATACCATATTGTTATATTATGAGTATTGCCTATTATTATGCATTTTGATTATAATGCCTATCTCTTGTTGCATTATATCCTACATGCTTAGTACATTTAAACATACTAACGCATAGTCTTGCCTACATGATATCACCGTGTAGGGATCGAAGTCCAAGTTGATCATCCTCCTCGTTCATGTGGCTAGTTCGGTACTACTCAAGCTAATTGGTTAGTCCTCCACTTCAGGGACATTAGTCTATGTTGCTCTTATTATGTATGGAGGCATTCTTCTTATGTTCTATTTTGACTATGATGGTGAGCTAGGTAGCTTGTCTTGGCCCCTGCTAAGTTTTATGTAGTAGAGGTGTTGTTGGACAAGATATGTATCTATGTTATGATCCTTGACTACTTTTCCTTTTGATTATGATGTTATGCAAGCTTTCCATAGTCCATTGCCCTTGTTTTCCAAACTTTTGCATGTTACTTAAGTATTAATCTCTCCCCTATAGTCCCAATTCCCCTTTGTTTATGGTTCTTATGTTGTTCTACATTGCTTCTGTGACTAAAGATGTGTAATGATATTCTAAGAGGCTTGTTTGTGGTTCCTTTGGATTCTCAATTCGTCGATCATGTCCAGGCCCTAGGCTGGAGTCATGGCATATCCTCACCCTATAGGCTCTATCCTAGCACAATGAGAACCCACCATTTGACCCCACCCTTTAGGTTCTATCCTAGCATGGTGAGTGTCCACTAAAAAGCTATATTGATTTATTAGAACACCTTTAAGGCATAGAAAAATGAATATAATTTCTATGGTGGCACATAGTTATGGGACTATGGAATATATCAAATCCCTTTCGATGCTAAGTCATATCCTACAGAATATATAAATCATGCTTGTGCATAACTTTCAACATAGTTCATAAAATAGTCTTCATAATTTCTCATGTCATAATAATAATCTATCCACTTTGCTTTTCATCATAGTATGGGTAGACATTCCTACCTTAACATCATCTCAGAAATATTGGAGTTGTCATCACCCTCTTTATCATAGCATATCATTGTCATAATACAAGCTTTCATATATTTGAGATCATAATCATGAAAATTACATACCTTTATCATTAGACTAGGGCCATGTGTGGGTTCATGAAAAATTGAGTCAAGATCATGCAATTGAATGAGATTCATATGGAAAACATACAATTAAAACCAATTTCGATCATTCGTAAAAGAATCCACATCAAATCGTGAAGCCATAATCATGCATACATGGAAATCATATACATTTTCTTGAAAATCATATTTGTCATGTAATTCATCATAATTCATGCATAGCTAGACATAATCATCATGTAGAAATGATACTCCATGCATTTGGAATCCTAGCATAAAAGCCCATAGGAAATTATCAATGAAATTTCAATGAAAAGAACTTTCTAGATTGGGCTTCATGGATGAAACTGATCCATGAATGAAGCCCTACATACCTCAAGAGAGAATCCTTAGAATGGAAGAGAAAATCTGGAAAAACTGTTAAACCTTCAAGCTCTAGCTTCAATGGAATCATTGTCTTAGAGAGAAAAACATTGAGAGCCTTTAAGAATATTTTGAGGGTGAATGACTTTAAGAAAATTAGGAATAGGATTTATGAGGGTTAGCTCGGTTAGGGCAGTTGAGAGAGTCAAAACGACATAGTTTAGGACTTAAACAAATTGGAAATACCAAATGCACCCTTCATTAAAAACTGTCCCAACCACGAGACCCCATCCACAAGTCGTGGCTTGTTGTACGGTTCATACATAGGTTCGTAGAATTTCATGTCGCAGAAGTTGAGTTACTAGATTTTTAGATTCCAAACCACTAAAATGTAAGATGATTTGTCAATCCATCTATGGGTCATAGATCCTCTTATAGAAGTGTTTTGGATTTAAAAACATTCAGGCATTTTGGGACTCCTTTCTACAAAGCCTTTGACGAGGCATGGTTCTATATTAGGCACGTCCTGTTAATTCATACATCAATTTTAGAGATTGTTCATGTTTCCATTTTCTTTGACCTAGTCCATGAACCCATCTAGAACCTATGGGTTTTTCCATAAGCCGTAGACTGGCTCGTACGACCAATTCAACACCAAAATCCTCATCTTTCAGTCTTCAAAGTCCGTAAACATGATGGGTGTTACAATATCTCCCCTTTGGAAATATTCATCCTCAAATGAGACAAAAATATGCTTGAATAGAGTAGAAACATAGTCATCATAATAACATATATGTAAAAATGCAACTTAGTCATCATTTTCATAAAATCATTAATCTCATGTATCAAATATCATTATAAAATAATTTCATGATCATGCATGCATGCAACTTCTCAAGAGACTTGTATTCATGAGAACTTTGGAAGAATAGATCGTGTTAAGTACCATAGGCTTGAATATAAGGAAAGAGGTAATGGTATTGTTTTATCATGTCTGCTTCAACCTCCCAAGTAGCACTTTCAACTTATTGGTTTCTCCATAACACTTTGAGAAATGTAACCTCTTCACGTGTCGATCCAAAATCTCAATCAGTACTTCTTCATAAGTCAAATCCTCCTGGATAGACATATCCTTTAATGGAATAATAGAATTAGGATTAGCCAAGCATTTCCTTATATCAACACGTGAAACACCGGATGAACCATTGCTAATTTCATAGGCACTTCTAGTTCATAGGCTAGCTTCCCAAGTATTTTCACTATCTTATAAGGTCCTACATATCTAGGGCTCAATTTGTTATTCTTGTCAAAATGCATTACTCCTTTCATTTTGGTGAAACTTTTAAATAAAACCAATCACCTTCATCAAACTCTAGTTCTCTTCTCCTAACCTTGGCATATGTCCTTTGATGACTTCTGGCAGACTTCAACCTTTTCCTTATTACTTTTACTTTCTCCATTGCATCAAATACCCAATTTGGTCTAACCAAGGACATTTCTCGAACCTCAAACCATCCATTAGCAACCTACACCTTCTACTATACAATGCTTCAAACGGTGCCATTTTAATACTTGAGTGAAAGCTATTGTTACAAGCAAATTGAATGAGAGGTAAGTGACCAATGCCACATCCTTTAAAGTCAAGCACACTAGCCCTCAACATATCTTCCAACATTTGTATATTTGTCTTGTCTTGTCCATCCGTTTGAGGATGAAATGTGATACTTAGCTTCACCTTCATACCAAGGCATTTTTTGAATGACTTTCAAAATGAGAAGTAAATTAAGCACCCCTATATGATATAATGGATAATGGCACCCCATATTACCTTACCAATTCTTGGATATAAACCTTATAGTCTTCGGCACCATAAGATGTCTTCATCAGCAAATAGTGGGTTTTTCTATCATTTTATTCACAACCACCTATATTGAGTCAAATTGCTTCCTAGTCTTTGGTAAACCCATGATGAAATCCATATTTACTTCCTCCCATTTCCAAGTCGATATCATAATATCTTGGGTTAAACCACCGGGTTCTCATAATATCTTTGTGTATTCTCAATGTGATCTTTGTGGATTTTATGTGTTTTTGCATTTAGATTTGCAGAATTACAGGTTAGCTATGATTTAGAGAAAAATTGCAGAAGTTGCTAATTTTTGCTGTTGTACGAGACCTTATACGAATCCAACAGGATTCTACGAGTCGTAAAGGTGTTTTGTAAGGAATTTCAATGAGGGGCCAAGTTTCTAAAGTTGAAGTCTACGAACATGCAGAAGAGTCACAGAGCAGTTTATAAGTCATAGACTACCTTTCATGCCTTGAGGATTCGAGAAGTGAACTTACAAGAAAATTATCAGACGAAACCCCCTTTACGGATTGTAAATGAATTTATGAGTCATAAAGAGGTGTAGTAGAAGAGAAGTCCAAAGATCTAGCAGCTGATTATGAGACCCTGACTATGAGCCATAGAAGACATTATAGGTCGTGAAGTGCTTTCGTGGAGCTTGCCGACCAATTTTCGTAATTTGTTTAGGACTTATTTTTACTTATTATTAATAGGTTTTTAAGGTTATTTTTCAGAAGTTCTAGTAAGTTTACATCAGTTTTCTTTAGTTTTAGGTTTTGTACTCAGAGAATTCAATATTCTTAGAGAGGAAATTTTGAGAGAGTCTTTGAGAAAACTTGTGCTTTAATTCAATCTTCATGTTTGTGATTTTCATTGACTTTGGATTTGCTTGTTTTTAATTCAATTGTGTAAGTGTTTAATTGTGTCTTCTCAATTCATAGTCTCTTCATCTACACATAGCATGAGTAGCTAAATCCACAACTAGGATTGCAGGAACCATGAAGAACTAATAAAGTAAAACCAAATAATTATTTGTAATTCTTGGAACATGTGTATGCATGTATTAATTAACTCTCTCCATTTTGCATATTTTCTGATGGTGGCCAACATTAGAACTCACCTAGTATTACTGACTGGACCGAGCTAGTAATAAAAAGAAAAAAAGATTAATTAACAGGATTCAATTGATGTGTTCTCGTCTAATCAACTAAACTGGACCAAGGGGAGGTTGTACTGGGACTAATAGGTAATGGTTAGTAATGTACACTATGGAGATGGCCAACTAACATAGTGAAATTCGCCTCTCACCTGACCAAAGGGCTTGGTGAACTTAAATTACCACCCTAGATGCTATACAGTAGACAAAAATTAGGTTATCAGGGGACACTGAGTTGGGGAATCATGTGGAACACAATACCTTAGGTTCTCTCTATTATTGATGTTTCTCTCGTGATAGTTAGTTAGTTTATTTTCTCATTGATTATTGCAACCCCTCTTTGGGGAATTGAATTGGTTAACTATTCAAATTGCATATAGGTGAATTTTGTCTTGAGTCTACATATTCCCCATAGGTTCAACCCTAACCTTTGTTAGGTTCTATTTCTTGACAATGACAACTCTATCCTCTAAAAAGGACATGTAACTTAGGCGACATCAACATTTTGGCGCGGTTGCCAGGGAATATGTCTAGGCTTAGTAAATTCATTAGTAACTCGAGTGTTTATCCTTAGTTCCCTTTATTTTACTTTTGTTATTATTTTGTTCTTTGCAGGGTGTACGACTAATGTATGCCCAACATTCAGAGTCAAGGAAACTCCTTAACTCCATTTGATTCAGAGATCCACTGAACTACAAGAAGGATGGCCCAAGACAATGTGAACAACGCGGCCAATGCAACCTTGAATAGGAACAATAATGATGATGATAGGAATGAGAACCCACCTCCTTTGTAGTACATTCCGTAGCCTCAGGAGTTCAACGCCAATGCTTACCAGTGGAATCAGTACGGGTTGAACCCCATAGATATAGATGTGACTGAAGCTATTGTGTTGCCTCCACTACCGGCAGACACAAAGTTCACAGTCTCTAGTTGGTTACTTCAGATGTTGCAAAACCATGGGCTATTTGTGGGCTTACCATCAAAGGATCAACATAGCCACTTGCACAATTTGGCATTTCTTTGTAAGAGTGTGATAGGGACACAAAATTTGTCTATGGATACTGTGGGGCTTTGTGACTTCCCATTGTCTCTTGCGGGTCGTGCTGCATTATGGATATCTAAGCTCCCGTAGAGCTTCTACAAAGAGTTCATATGTTGTCAGTGTAGGGTCACAGAAAGCCGAAATTGATGAAGAAATTATGCAACAACTTGCTCAGCTTTGCACAAGCATGGATGTGGTAATAAAGAAGATTCAAGAAAGTGTGAACGCGGTGGTCCACCAACCCCCACATGCGTCCATGTAGGAGGAGCCATACTATGATGACACTTGTTTTGTTAATGATCAGACGAGGGGTTTTTGGACTAATGCTCAAGGGTCCAATTAGGACTATTTGTGCCAAGGTCATGGAAACCAGGGTCAAAACTTTGGCAGAGATGAAGCTTACAAGGATAACTGCGAAGGTTATTATGATAGGAACAAGGGTCAAGATGCAGATTGGGGTCACAAAGAAGGCTTCAGAAATGGTCCTTCTATGCCACCACAAAATCATGATGTAGGTTTAGGAAATTCTAGAATTGAGGAGATGTTTGATTGTATGTTGAAGAAGGCTAAGATGTAGGATGAGACTTTAAGGGGCATGAAATAAGATATTTCAAGCACTAGTCAGAAAATAGAGTCTTATTCTGTAGCTATTAAACAACTAGAATAACAGTTTGGTCAAATGTCAACTCAGTTGAATGAACGTCTGAGGGGTATACTACCTAGTAATATAGTGGAAAATCTGAAAAATAAAGGATAGTGTATGATGGTCACCCTTGAGGTGGAAAGAGCACAATTGACCCTCCTATGCTGGTTGATGTGGAAGATGTTTGTGAGCAAATGGTTGCAGAAAAGGATATAGATGAAGGTGATGATTGTGGAAAGGATGGGGGAGTGAAGCAGCTGAAGCGCCATAGAAGTTTAAGCCCGTCCCTAGTCCTCCTCCTTCTTCCTTCCCTCAGAGAATCAGAAATAGGGAGGAGGAAGACAATTTCAAGCACTTTCTCTCCATGCTAAAACAACTTTCTGTCAACATTCCTCTTATCGAGGCTTTGGAGAAAATGTTGGGTTATGTGAAGTATATGAAGGACTTGGTCAAAAAAATGCCTACTATGAGTTAGAAGATTGCTCAAGAGCTTCAACATTACAGTGCTATCACTACGAAATCCTTGGTTCATAAGCGTGAAGACCTTGGTGCTTTCACCATACCTTGCACTATAGGAGATGTGGAGTTTGCAAGGGCACTATGCGATAAATGTGCTAGTATCAATTTGATGACCCTTGCCTTCTACAAGAAGCTTGGATTTGGAGCCCCTACCCCAGCTAAAAAGTGGTTACTAATGGCAAATCGAACAATGAAAAAGCTTATTGGGATACTCTATGATGTGCTGGTTAAAGTGGAAAAATTCATACTCCTTGCAGACTTTGGGTTCTAGATTGCGAAGTTGACTTTGACGTCCCAATCATCTTAGGAAGATCCTTCTTAGCTACTGACTGAGACCTAGTAGATATAGAAGAAGGTCAACATAAATTTAGATTGAATACGAAGAGGTTGTCTTCGACATCCGTCAATCCATGAAGCATCTAGATGAATTGAAGAGTGAAGTTTGGGCAATTGGCGAAGTTTGAGTAACCAATTTGTCCAAGTCATGTTGCGACAATAAATGAAGCGCTACCTGGGAGGAAACCCAAGGTTTTTGATGTAACAACATAGTTATAGGTTTATTTTAAATTTTTGGATTCATAGGTAGTTCATTTTCTTGCCTTTGATTGTAATTATGGACAGTGGGTTGGTTGGATATAGCATAACCATGTATTTTATGAAAAGTATGCAGGTACAAGACTAATTCAGTCATGTTTGATAAGGAAGAACATTAAGTTAAGTCTCTATGACTGGGTCTATGAGCCGTAAAATAGTTTACGACTCGTACCCCATCTCTTAGAGTTTTTCCAGTAAGCAGGAAAAATATACACTCCAGTCCACGAGCCAACTTTATGATTCATAGATCAAACTATGAGTCGTGAATTGGGCTCGTAGACCCTAGGCAAGTTTTCTAAAAATTTTGCTCAGCTATTAATGTGATTATTCCAACTATATTGAGTATCATACATGTACGACATGTAAGAGTTATAGTAGGGATCTTCGCCCCTGAATCCATTATTTAGATAACTCGAGTTTCAATAACTATAAAAAGGACTTTCTAGTTCACTCAGAAAAGAATAATCATTGTCAATCTCAAAAATCTAATTTTTAATATCAAAATAGATGGAATATGAAACCATGATCTATGAGCTGTAGAACCATCTACGACTCATAATTGGGGTTTCATAAGGTCAGGCCTAGTAAAATTTTCAGTTGACCCAGTAAGTATAAATAGAGGGATCAAA
Source organism: Solanum clarkiae (assembly GCA_011800125.2). Classification (NCBI taxonomy): domain Eukaryota; kingdom Viridiplantae; phylum Streptophyta; class Magnoliopsida; order Solanales; family Solanaceae; genus Solanum; species Solanum clarkiae. The sequence goes on along the minus strand of JAABOM020087387.1, from coordinate 34,020 downwards.
TAATTTTGATCCCACACTAGACCTAAAATTACAAAATCTACCCAACCTACCTCCCAACCCTCTGATTTCTGACCACCTTTGACCCATTTTTTGGCGAGAATTTTGATAACCTAGGGTTTTGTGCCTACCCATCTCTCTCATATTCTTCAAGTTGTATCTCAATTCTTGGTGTGTTTTTAGTTTATTTAACACCCTTAATTTGCTTTGTTTAATTGATTGATTTGGGAATTATATGGGGTATGATGTACAAACATAAAACCTATGTTTTAATTGAAGTTGTGATTAAGTGGAATTAGGTCGCTCATGTGTGATTATTGTTTAAGTCTGAAATTGGATTTATTGTTTGTGCCTATTGAGTCACCCACCATATATGATGGAATGATATTGAATGAGATTGAATGATTTGTGCTTGTGGAATTGGTGGGTGAGGACATAGAGACATGATCTTGTGTTAATCAATTAAAAGTGGTTGGACTTGTAGGATAATTTGTGCTAAATCTCTATTAATAGGGTGTATATGTATTGAAGAACATGTTTGGGGTAGGGTTGTATCATTTAAACCATATGAGTGTTTGTGGCCTTGCTTTGAAGATGATAATTAGTTGGTTGAAATAAGTCTTGTGGGGTTCATGTGATGAACTCAGAAACTCAGCTGACTGAGTTTTATGGTTTATGAGTGGCTTTTACAACACGTGGAGTGATACAAGTTGTTGTTGCCCCTTGTGCAAAATTCCAGAAACTTGATGTTTCTGACTTACCATAAGACGAGACCTTTTACGAGTCGTAGATCACTCTATGACTCGTAGATAGTTCTCCTAGATCCCTGCTTGAATTTAATTGCTGACTGGAATTTTCTACGACCCTAGTCCTTGACTTGTAAGCTACTTTTAGACTCATACCTGGTCTCGTAGACTTTTCCTGTAACAAAATTTGTTCTGAACCACTGGTTTATGAAGGCTTTTACGGCTCAAAGTCCACACTATGATCCACAAAGGTGCTTTCATAGAACCCTTCTTCAACTGTACTCCAATGAATTCTTGCATTTTAATTCTTAATTGGTGGGCTAACCATGGAGCGTACATATTGATGTTTCAGGTACTATAGCCCCCAAAGATAAACGCGATGTGATTCTAGCCCTACGCGAGAGGCTCAAAGATGAGCATTCGGATGTAGAGCCTTCAGATATGGAGCAGACCCCTTAGCTGAGCTATTCACTGGAGGTCTTATATGTCAGACTGGACCCCGAGGCTACTCAACCACAAACTAAAGATGCTGCCAGAGCTGGGAAGACTCAGACTCCGATTGCTAGTCCTTCCCAGTGTGAGGAGGGAGGCATTGATGGGAGCAGCATGCCACAGATAACTCTATCTAGAGAGGAGTCAAGTTCAGAGGAGGGCTCAGAGGATAGATCAGAGGCAGAGTCTTCTATCGCACAGTCATCATCATCTGCATCGGATGCCCTCGCTAATCGATAGTGCATCGGAGGCATGGAGGTGATATACTTGGAGGGAACATAGCCAAAAGAATGTGGCAAGCCAACCCGCTCCATCTATGAGGATCCCAGTGTTATTACCGATGGACTTACCCGTGTCCTCGGCCTCCAGGACTCGATGATTCAGTATTGGCTTCAGTGGCTGATAGATTCTCTTGGATGGTTCTTCCCGATTATGGTGAGGGAGTTCTACTCATCCTACATAGCTAGCATCCAACTTACTTTTCTCAAGGGGAATAAACCCCTCACTCAACCCATACTGATAGAGACACGAGTGAGGGGTCGACGAGTAGACATACCAAAGGAGACTATCCGTTGTATGTTATTTAACCTTGAGTTTCATTCACCCAGTTCCACCATGGATTGAGATTACAAGGTAGGGAAAATGTGGAAGCCACTAGTGATGAAGGTTCCTGAGTGATGAGCCACTTTGACGAGATGGTGGCAGGGTTTATTGCAAAGTAGGGTCCAAAAACTGCTTGGATCACCACTCTTACGGAGCCTATTGTCAAGGCCTCGCTTAGCTTCCACGACAAATTCTGGTGGGCTATTATTCAATCACATATTCGGATGACACTAGCTAATAACACTTTAACACCGGAGCATGCAGTTTTGGTTGCCAGCATTTAGTTGGCTATGACATTGACTACGCGCACCTCATTGCTGAGCAGATACATGAGGGCCCACTGAAGAGGGCCACCTCCATCCTTTTCCTATGTTTGATCTACTATCTTTGTTTAGAGTCTAGGGTGGAGATTTTACACGAGCTGGATCGGATGATTGAGGCCCAGCACACTTTGGACCCCAGCCTGATCAAGGCTGATGAGAACCCGGTGGCACTTCGAAGAGTACATCCTCAACCTATACCAGACATGTTCGCCCAGTGCCACCTCCTGAGGTTTTTGAGATAACACCACTATTGCTACTGTTACTACTGAGGAGAGTCCTCCAAAGCATGAGGCAGATGAGGAGAGTGGGCCAACTATTACTGCTCTTGCACCAGAGGCCACTGCTTCACAGGCTACTACCACAGGCATGATCTCTGTGTCCACCACTTCTATGCATGCTATGACATAGAGGTTAGCACATGTTATGCTATAGTTGACTTTGCTCATTCAGCAGATCAGTCCATGGGTCCGCCAAGCTATTATTGACTCGAAAGTTCAGATGCAAGCATTCGTAGTCACTGCTATTCAGGGTCGTATTTCTTTTATGAATGCTGGTATCGACACCTTCTGGGAGAAGGTTCAAAGGATATTGGCTGAGGCTTGGCCTTTAGTCTTGCCAGCCATACAAAAGGAGATCGAACAACTCCAACCGACATGACAACATCACTGGCGACACCGGTCATACTACTAGAGATGATATCTTCAGTGCCGATATTTGATTTATTTGCTCCTGACGAGCATACCAAGTATTCCCTCGGGAAGATACCATGCATGGATCAGGACCTAGAGGAGAGACATGTACGCGCGAGGAGGTCAGAGGAGGAGGATCTTGAGCTTGCCTTAAGGGAGTCGAGGTGTGATGAGGAGATGAGACGAGCCCGAACGAAGGAGCATCTGGAGGTGCTGGCCCTTCCTGAAAGAGTACCACTACTGAGCAAACCACCCCGCAGGCCGAAGGTGGAAAAACTCAACTTTAGATTGGCGCTTAGGCACCCAGGTATGTTTTTTTGACCCTTTATGTGTTATTTTTGCTTGATTTTTTGCATTGGGGACAATGAACTTCTTTTTTGATGGAGTGTGGGTAGTTATGGGCCACAGGGATGTTCAAGTAGATTATGGTCTATACTTACCCCAAATATTGATCCCGAGGTTTCCTTGCCTGTGTTCTTTTTCCCTATGGATATTTATTATCTATTGAATCGGCATGTTCGAATGTTTAGACAATATTTGTAAAATATAATACCTATACTTGTGGCATATAGCATGTTTTGTTGTTTTGTTTGAAAAATGATACCCACCAGAAATTTTGATTAAGTAGTTAGATAGTAACCACGTATGTTTAGGTGTCTGACAATATCTGTTCTGATAAGTGAGCGTACATTGAGATAGAAAACATGATCTGTGAGTCTTTTGTTGATAATGTATGAAGTGCCATGAGAGTGTGAGTATAATTAGATAAATTCATGTATTTTGTGCTAATTCAGAACTTGCCCTGTTACTTTAAGTTAGATTGTTGATTAATTAGATTAGGAAATGATCTTAGGCCATTGTTCTTAAATAGTCCACTTTAGCCTAAAAATAAACAACCAAACTGATGGTATATCCCTTGTTCCAAATATTTGAGCCAAATATGTACCTCTTCTTTGAAATCACCTAATTAATCTAGCCTTGTCTAGTGAAAAATCCTAAAATTGGCCCTGCTCTTTCCTTGAACATTGTGTACCTTGACTGAGGCAAAAATCCTAAGTTAAGGATGGCTATCAAAAGTGGACCTAGTACAAAGGATGCATATTGTGCACCTCAATACTAACTAAAAGCCTAAGTTGAGGGTGGCTGGCATAAGGGTAAAGCTTAAAAATAAGGGAGTGAGTTAGTAATAAGGAGAAAAAGGAAAAATCATGTACGGGGTGCAAGAAAAATGAATGATGCTGAAACGCCCCAAAATGTGCTTTGGAATGCCCCATAATCGTAATTTCCATATAAATCAAAATTCGTGGCTGATCTAAAAAATCTGACTTCATATTCTTAATCAGGAGGCAGAATTGAGTAGAACATGGGTATAACCCAAATTTTAGAAGATTCGTAGTGAGAAATAATTTTTGTTAATTTACTATTTCTAGTGGTTGTGCGCGACGCGCTAGGGTTGCGAAGGAGTGTAATTGGCGATCCACGTCTTCTTCGTGACACGCTAGGGGCGTGGACCAATTTATTGTTTTCCTTGATTTTTCAATTTTGACCAAGTGCATTGGGGTCATATCCCTATGCCCACTTAAGCGTGAAACCACCGATTTTTCAACTCTATAACTCACAAAACCCTCTCTCAAGCCCCTTTAAGACTCTGTCAACTCTCTCATTCAAATCTAAGGATCTCAAGAACAATTTTGGAACTCAAGGATTCATTGCAATCTCTAACACTACTTCAAGTTCACCTCAAAGAATTAAAGGTTCAAGGTATGTGGGTTTCATCCATTGGGTCATTTCACCCATGGAGCCCAACCTTCCCTTTTCATAAAAATTGCATGTTTTCAAGTTGTATTACCTATGGGTATCTCTTATTATGCATTATGAATATAAATCATGTTGGGATTTCACTAAGTATTGATTGATTATGCATGAATGTCTATTTCAAGTTACTCCATGAATAGATTATGTCTATTGAGACTATGCATGTTTTGAGTTATGAAACTATGATTTATCATGAGCTTTTGTAATGGATTTCAAGGTACCCTACATGAGGGTTTTACTATATGTTGGTGGGTTAATTTGAATTGCATTTACTCAACTCATTTCACTCTCAAATTGCATGATTTTGAACAAGTATCATGAACCTACCATGTGTTTGATAAAATGACATGACAAGAATTCTCAAGTTATTGATGATCTATTACATGATTTACAAGTCAAGTGACTTCATGATGATTAAGGGCTTTCAAGTTTGTATTGAATTCATGAAAGTATCTATGATTTTTCAAGTATCGAGTTAAGCCCTATTTCATGAATTTTACCTCTTGTTTGACATTCAAGTTAAAGCAAGGGTTCATGTATGATTATGATCTCCTCTCACGTTTAAATTAGGCTCACTACTAGAGGTCAAGCATGTTTATGAGCTAATCAAGTCATGTTCTTACAAGCTATTCACATTATGATTAAAGTATGATTATTTCAAATATTCCATGGGATTTGACTTGGCACCGATTGAGGCTTAAAAAGGGGGCTCAACTCAAGGGGTCCTTATATAAACTCTTTAGTCTCTAAATAATGTGCCACCATTGGATTATGGTTATTACCCTTTCTATACTAGTGGTTCCATCTAGTTCATGTTATCATGATTGGTTTACCTTGGCAAGTAGACTACACTTCATCGGGGGGTCTCATGCCCGATCACTTGAACCGAGGGGGTGTCAGGCCTCGGAGTCTAAGTTGTAGTTGCTTAGTTGATGTAAGTTGAGGTCACGTCCCACATATGTATGCTATATATATTGTGCAAGATGAATGATTTACAAACATATTTAATTATGGGCATTGATCATGTATTCCATATTGAGATTATATATCCATTGCTTATGATTACACATTTTGACTATATTGGCTTTATGTCTCGTTGTATTGCATCCCACATACTTAGTGCATTCAAATGTACTAACGCATACTCTACGCCTACATGATATTACCATGTGGGGACCAGAGCTCCTTTTGATCATCCTCTACGTGACTAGTTCGGTATTTCAGAGATAAGCACTGCTGAGTCCTCAAGTCCGAGGACACTTTCTATATTACTCTTGCTATTTTGAGACCTCATTATGTTGAACACTTGTTATTATAAGGGTGATCCTGGAAAGTATCTTGGCCCACGCTCCTTTCCAAGTTAAAGGTGTTGTTGCATATTATGCTGTACTTATGCTATGAGCTTGACTCTTTTATGTTATAATGAATATCAAAGACTTCCTTTTGTCCCGATTCCATTGTTTATTATATCATGTGATGCTTATTTTGCTTCTGCGACCAAGGATGTGTGATTGATATACTAAGAGGCTTGTTCGAGGTCCCTTCGGGTTCCCCATTTGCCATGTCATGTCTAGGCCCCAGGCTTGGGTCATGACAAACTTAGTATCACAGCACTAGGTTGTTAATGGTCCTCGAAAACCTAAGACATCGTGTTGATTAGAGTCTTACTCATGGTTTTTGAAGTGCGCCACAACTATGAATGGGAGGCTATGAGGCATTTTCAGAAATTTTTCACTTCTTCATGGTCAATATCGTGCTTTAAGTGTAACTATAAGGCTCTTCCCCTAATGAATGCTCTTGTTTCCTTCTAGATCATGCAAATTCAAGGGGAAGACTAAGGAGAGCCCATACTCTTCAGGTGCAACCTGATCCTCCCGCTCCTCAAGATGGAGGGCTAGCCCAAGAAGAGTTCCGAGATGGTATCACAATGTTAGCCCATGCTATGACCAATCAAATTAACCAAGGGGCCCAAGCCCCTCATGCTCTCGCTCCGGCCTCTATGGTGAGGGATTTCATAATAATGAATCCACTGGAGTTCCATGGATCCAAGCCAGAAGAGGATCCCTAAGAGTTCATCGCTGAGGTGTATAAGGTGCTATCTCGAAACAACCCAAAAAATGTGCTTCAGAAATACCCATAATTGTAATTTTTTTTATATCTCAAAATTCGTGCATAATATCAAAAATTCAACTTCATATTCTTGATCAAGGGGCAAAATTGAGTGGGAAATGTGTATAACCTAGATTTTAGAAGACCCATAGCCAAAATTGATTTTTGCAAAATTTTTGAAGACAGAAGTTTTCCATGATGGCTCCGCGATGCAGACTCATCGCAAAGTAGTGTTATGACTTCCTTATTTTTCCTGTTTTGACCTAAGGCATTGGGGTCACGTCCGCATGCCCACTTATGCATGAACACCTATACTTAGCCATTTTTCAACTTTATATCACTCAAGACCCTCTCAAAAACCTCTCCAAGACTTAGCCAAATATTTCATCCAAATTTGAGTGTCTCAAGCTTAATTCTGGATCTCAAGAACTCAATTCAAGGTTCAAGTCTCCTTCAAGCCTACATCAACAAAACCCAAGTTTAAGGTATGTGAGTTATATCCATTGGGTCCTTTCACCCATGGATCCCAATCTCCATTTTTATGAAAATTGCATGTTTTCAAGTTGTATTATCTATAAGTATCTTCTATTGTGGATTATGAGTATAAACTATGTTGGGATTTTATGAAATGTTGATTTATTATACATGACTATCTATTTTAACCTTGTACTATGAATGGGTTTTGTCTATTGAGACTATGCATGTTTTGAGCTATGAAATTTATGATCTATTGTGAGATTTGATGATGGATTATAAGGTATCTTACATGGGGGTTTTACTATGTGTTGGTGGATTGATTTACATTGAGTTTTCTCATATTATTTTACTCTTGAATTGCATGATTTTGAACTAGCATTGCACACCCATCAAGTGTTTGACAAAATATCTTAACAAGGATTCTTAAAGTTTTTCATGATTTGTTGCATGATTTATGAGTCAAGTGACTTCATGATGATCATGGGCTTTCAAATGTATTTAACTCAAGAACATTTCTATGATGTTGTAAATGTCACATTAAACCCTTTTAAATTGTGTGCCTTTGATGTTAATACAAGATTAATGTATGATTATCATCTACTTTCATGTAATCGTGTTGTCATGTTTGTCTTGCCTTGATAAGTAGGCCATACCTTGTTGATAGGGTGTCATACCTCGGTTGCCTTGTTGAGAGGGTGTCATTCCTCGGTCACCTTGTCAAAGGAGTGCCATGTGTTGGTCACTTTGTCAGCTTGTCGAGGGGGTGTCAAGCCTTGGTCACCTTGTCGAGGGGGTGTCAAGCCTCGGTCACCTTGTTGAGGGGGTGTCATACCTCGGATTCCAAGTTGTATCCCACTCGGCTTATGTCAGTTAAGGTCCCTTGCCACACATGTCTTATGTTCCTTACAAGTTACATGATTTGCAAACATGTTTTACTTCTAGCATTGATTATGCATGCCATATTGATATTATACTTCTTCATTGCTTATGATTATGCATTTTCAGTATTGCCCTATGTATTGTTGCATAGTACATTTAAACGTACTAACGCATACTCTATGCCTACATGATATTACCATGTAGGGACCAAAGCACCTTTTGATCATCCTCCACATGGCTAGTTTGGTTACTTGAAGATAAGCTTGGTGAGTCCTCAACTTTGGGGACATTATCTACTTTATCTTTCTATCTCTAAGACTACCTTATATTGAACATTTGACATTATGAGGGTGAGCCCGGTAAGTGTGCTGGCCTCCCCCCTCTATTCTAAGTTTAGAAGTGTTACTGTAATATTATGATGTATTTATGCTATAAGCTTGACTCTTTATGCTTTATTCATATTAAAGACTTCCGTTAGTCCTACCTTCCATTTTATATAACTTTGTTGTTTTTTCACTTTGCTTCTATGACCAAGGATGTGTGATCGATATGCTAAGCAGCTTATTTGGGTCCCTTCGGGTTCCCATTTGCCATATCATGTCTAGGACCTAGGCATGGGTCATGAGAAACTTGGTATCTGATCACTAGGTTGTTAATGGTCTTTGGAATCTAACACACCGCATCAATTAGATTCTTATTCGTGGTTGTGAAGCACACCACAACTATGAATGGGAGGCTATGAGGTGTTTTAGGAAATGTTTCCCTTCTTTATGGTCTATATCATGATTTATATGTAAGATAAGGACTTTCCCCTAATGAATACTCTTTTTGCTCTACAAGATCATGCCACTACCAATAGGATGACCACGGAGGGTCTGTGCACCCATGGGGCAACCGACTATTCCTGCTCCCCAAGCCTCTCAAGGAGAAGAGGGTTCTCAAGTTGAGTTTTGACATTCCATCACAATGTTGGCCCATGCTATGACTAACTAAATCAATCAAGGGGCTCAAGCTCCTTATGCTCCCACTCTGGCTTCTAAGATAAAGGATTTTACTAGAATGAATCCTCTGGGGTTCCATGGGTCCAAGATAGATGAGGATCCTTAAGAGTTCATAGAAGGAGTACACAAGCTACTATCCATCATGAGGGTCAATTTGGAGGAAAAAGCATAGTTGGTGCCTTACCAACTTAAAGGGATGGCTCAAATTTTGTCTGTGCAATGAAAGGTGGAGAGGGGAAATCATGATGCTATTTCTTGGGAGGAGTTCAAAGCCGCCTTCCTCAATCATTTCTTTCCAATTGAGTTGAGAGAGGCCGAAATGATAGAATTTATGAATGTCAAGCAAGGTTCCATGAGTGTGAGGGGGTATGCCCTCAAGTTCAACAAGCTTTCCAACTATGCTCCACATTTGGTGGACGACCCTAGATCAAGCATGACCAAGTTTGTGTTGGGGGTGTCCGACTTGGTGAATGAAGAATATCGTCCCGCGATGCTTGTAAGTGATATGGACTTGTCCCAGCTCATGACATATGCCAAACAAATTGAGGAGGAGAAGCTTAGGAAAAAGGGAAGTGAGGAGTCCAAGAGGGCTTGATTTGATGGTGGCTTCCAAGGTTAAGAGACCTCTAATGCTCCAAACAAGAGATTGACTATTGATGGGGTGTCTAACCCAAGATGTCAAGTGGCAATGGTGGGAGAACTAACCTTAAGTGTCAAAGGTGTGGGAGGAATCATGGTGGTCTATTCTTGAGGAAAACCAATGCTTGTTATGGTTGTGGTGAAGTGGGTCGCAAGCTAGTTGATTTTATGCTCGAAAAAGGGGAAAAGATGGTCGACCTCAAGAACAAGGTGGTCATGTTGATCAAGGGGCTCAAGGTGGCCAACAAGGGAGTGCTCCATGACATAATCAGTTCTATGCCCTTAAGGGAGGCAGGGAGGAGATGAGGTGCTCGATGTCGCTACTGGTATGTTAAATCTTTTGATTTTGAGGTGCATATTTGACAAGTCAGGTTCCACTATTTCTTTCATTATTCTTTGCATTGCTAATAAGCTTCATGTGTGCATACCAAATTGTTATGTGAGCTTTTTTGGTGTGTACCCCTTATTGATGAGTCTATTGTTGCTACAAAAGTCTATAGGGGATTGTGTCATGCCATTATTGCATAAAGTGTTGTTTTGTGATTTTGTTGAACATAGCATGGTGGATTTGAGTTTGTCCTTAGAGTGGTTTATTCACATGCATATCATGCTTCCGTTGATTGTAGAACTCATAGAGTTAGATTCCAAATCCCTAATAAATCCGTACTTGAGTGAAAGTTGTGAAATGGTAGTTGAGGGTAGATTCACTTCTTTTGTTAAGGCCCAAATTGATCTCTAAGAGTTGTGTTTACCATCTCATAATGGTTAGGGATATCGAGTCTAAAATCCTTCCTATTGAGTCAGTTTTGGTAGTCAATGAGTTTTTTGATATCCTTTCCGATATTTTGAATTTGTGATAATGTCTTTTGCTTGACCAATGCCCCAGCTATGTTTTTGGGTCTCATGAATAGGGTCTTTAAACCCTACCTTGATATGTATGTGGTAGTTTTGTGGATGGTATATTGATTTATTTCCGAAATGAAGAAGTTCTTATGAATTATTTGAGGTTGGTGTTGCAATTTTGAAGGATGGGAGGTTTTTGCTAGGTATGAAAAGTGGTAATTTTTGATAACTAGCAAGTGACTAAAGAGGTTCACTGGTCGGCTAGATTGGGAATGAGGTTGGATGAAATTGAGAATGGTAGTGTAGTGGTTTTGATGGTTTCGAATCTTCTTTGGTTGATGAGGTCAACTCAAAGCAAGACTTTGACTCCACTTTGCTAGAGTTGAATTCTTTGGTGGAAGATGGTGAAGTGGAGGTTTTCTCCCGGGGGGGGGGAGATGTTGTCCTTAGGTACTAAGGTAGGCTATGTGTGCTTGTTTGATGATTGGGGTCACTTAAAAGTCCCAACCATAAAGGCTGTGATCCAATTTGGCAAGAAAGGGAACTGAACCTAGGGTTTGTGGGTCCTTATAGAGTGTTGAAGAGAGTTGGTAAAGTTACTTATGGATTGGAATTGCCTATGGAAATGGATACGGTTCATTCGGTCTTTCATGTATATATGTTGAGGAGATGCGTTAGTGAACAAAGTGCTGTAGAACTCTTTGTGGTTGTAGGGGTTGTGAAGGATGAGTTGACCTATGAGGTAGTCCCAATGGAGATATTGGATCGACATATGGAAAGGTTGAGGAACAAAGATGTAGTATCCGCCAAGGTACTTAGGAGGAATCGACAAGTTGAAAGCGTCACTTGGAAAGCCAAATTGGACTTGAGGAGGCGATATCCATATCTCTTTCACTCTATTCAAGATTAAGATAGCAAACTAATTCCCTTTTATGATTTCAAGTCTTAAAGTTTCAGCCCTCATATCATGTTGCATGGATTCATGTTTATGGTAACAAGTTTATGGTGATTGTTGACATCCAAGTGAAGATTTTTGAAAATGATGTATAAATGTAATTGTTGCATGCATATCGGGCTGAAATATTCATGATTACTTCTCTTATACATGTTTCTTTGAAATTCAGGGACGAAAGTTGCCAAGGGGGAGATATTGAAACGATCCAAAAATGTGCTTCCGAAATGCCCATGATCATAATTTCCTTATATCTCAAAATCCATGCGTGATATCGATAATCCGACTTCATATTCTTGACCAGGGAGCAATATTATGTGGGGAATGGGTATAATCAGATTTTAGAAGACCCGTTTCGAAAAGTGATTTTCATAAAGTTTTCAGAGGCAAAAGCTGTCCGCGATGGCTCCGCAGTGAGGAGCTGTTGCAGATCAGTGTTTTGACTTCCTTATTTTTCCTGTTTCGGCCTACAAAATTAAGGTAATGTCCCCATGTCTAATTATCCATGAAAAGACCTATACTTAGCCATTTTTCAACTCTATATCACTCAAGACCCTCTCAAAAACCTCTCCAAGACTTAGCCAAATATTTCATCCAAATTCTAGTGTCTCAAGCTTAATTCTGGATTTCAATAACTCCATTCAAGCTTCAAGTCTCCTTTAAGCCTACATAAAGAAAACCCAAATTTAAGGTATGTGGGTTTCATCCATTGGGTCCTTTCACCCATGGAGCCCAATATCCATTTTTATGAAAATTGTATGTTTTCAAGTTGTATTATCTATGGGTATCTTCTATTATGTATTATGAGTATAAACTATGTTGGGGTTTATGAAATGTTGATTTATTATACATGACTATCTATTTCAAGCTTGTACTATGAATGGGTTTTGTCTATGGAGACTATGCACGCTTTGAGCGATAAAACTATGATCTATTATGAGATATGATGATGGATATTAAGGTATCTTACCTGAGGGTTTTACTATGTGTTGGTGGTTTGATTTACATTGAGTTTTATCATATTATTCATTCATGAATTGTATGATTTTGAACTAGCATTGCACTCCCACCAAGTGTTTGCTAAAGTGTCTTGAAAAGGATTCTTAAAGTTCATGATGTTCTATTGCATGATTTATGAGTTAAGTGACTTCATGATGAATATTGGCTTTTAAATGTATTGAATTAATGAACATGTCTATGATGTTGTGAATGCCAAATTAAGCCCCTTTTCAGTTGTCCGCCTTTGATGCTAATGCAAGGTTAATGTATGATTATGATCTACTCTCATGTTATCATGTTTGGCTTTCCTTTGTATGTACGCCACACTTTGTCTAGGGTGTGTCATGCCTCGATTGCCTTGTCCAGGGGGTTCCATTCCTCGATCACTTTGTCACCTTGTCAAGGGGGTGTCACACCTTGGTCACCTTGTCGAGGGGTTGTCAAGCCTCGCTCACCTTGTCGAGGGGGTGGCATGCGTAGGATTCCAAGTTGTAGTCCGCTCAGCTTATGTCGGTTAAGGTCCCTTCCCACACATGTATTATGTTATTTACAAGTTACATGATTTGCAAATATATTTTACTTTTAGCATTGACCATGCATGCCATATTGATATTATACTTATCCATTGCTTATGATTATGCATTTTGATTATATTGGCTTATCTATTGTTGTATTGCATCCTACATACTTCGTACATTCATATGTACTAACACATACTCTATGCCTACATGATATTACCATGTAGGGACCAGAGTACCTTCTGATCATCGTCCACATGGCTCATTTGGTTATCCGAAGATAAGCTTGGTGAGTCTTTAAGTTCGATGAGACTATCTTCTTTCTCTTGCTATCTCCAAGACTACTTTATGTTGAACATTTGACATTATGAGGGTGAGCCCGGAAGTGTCTTGGCCCTCGCTCCATTCCATGTTTAGAGGTGTTGTTGGAATATTATGATGTATTTATGCTATAAGCTTGACTTTTTATTCTTTGTTTATATTCAAGACTTCCCTTAGTCCCACCTCCCATTTTATATAACTTTGTTGTTGTTTCCTTTGCTTCCGCGACCAAGAATGTGTGATCGATATGCTTTGGTTCCCTTTGGGTTCCCATTCGCCGTGTCACATTTAGGCCCTAGGATTGGGTCCTGACATATCTATCATGGGGGTCAATTCGAAAGACAAAGAGGAGTTAACAGCCTACCAACTCAAAGGTGTGGCCCAAATTTGTGTCACCCAATTGAAGTTGGTGAGAAGAGATTATGACGCCATTCCTTGGGAGGAGTTCAAAGCCGTATTACTCAAGCGGTTCTTTTCTATCAAGCTAAGAGAGGATAATATGATGGATTTTAAGAAATTTAAGCAAGGTTCCATGAGTGTGAGGGAGTATACCCTCAAGTTCAACACGCTTTCCAAGTATACTCCACATTTGGTGGCCGACCGTAGAGCTAAACTAAATAAGATTGTGTACGGGGTCTCTGACTTGGTTAATGAGGAATGTCGTACCGCTATGCTAGTGAGTGATATGGATTTGTCTCGGCTCATGACTTATATCGAACAACTAGAGAGGAAAAATCTTAGAAAAAGAAGAAATGGTGAGTCCAAGAGGGCTTGTTTTAAAGGTGGTTTTCCAAGGTTCCAAGGGTGGCCGATTTCCTCAAGGCCACAAGTTCCAATGCCAAAGGTCTTCTAATCCTCCTAATAAGAGATTTGCTAATGATAATCCAAGATTCCAAGGTGGTAATGGTGGGATGACCCACCCTAACTGCCAAAAGTGTGTAAGAAACCATAGTGGTCAATGTTTGAAAACCTCTAATGCTTGCTTTGGTTGTGGTGAAATGAGTCACAAGGTTATTGATTATCCTCATGCTCATAACAAAGGTAGAGATGGTTGTCCACAATACCAAGGTGCTAATGTGGGTCCAAGGGCAAAGAGAGACCAAAAATGGGGTGGTCCAAGCAAAATAGATTCTATGCTCTTCATGGAAGGCAAGGAAGGGAAGACGTGCCCGAAGTCATCACCGGTATGTTAAAGGTTTTTGATTTTGATGTGTATGCATTGATAGATCCATGTGCCACTCTTTCTCTCATTACTCCTTTTGTCGCCAAAAAACTTCATGTGAGTCCTGGATTGTTTTGTGAACCTTATGAAGTGTCTACCCCTGTTGGTGAGTCCATTACTGCTGAAAGAGTTTAGAAATTGTCCCATTTCATATTGCATACATTCTTGCCTTGTGATTTTGGTTAATTAGATATGATGGATTTTGATGTCATTCTTTGGATGGATTAGTTACATTCATATTATACTTCCATTGATTTTAGAAGTCATATGTTTAAATTTCAATTACCTAATGAGCCCGTCCTTGAGTGGGAAAGTCATTATGTGGTGGTCAATGGTAAATTAATTCTTGTCTTAAATCCTAAAAGTTAATTTCTAAGGGTTGCCTTTATCATCTTCTGAGGGTTGGGATGTTGAGTCCAAAGTCCTTCCTATTGAGTCGATTCCTGTGGTCAATGAGTTTCTTGATGTCTTTCCCGATGAGCTTCCCAGTGTTCCTCCCAAAAGGAAAATAGACTTTTGTATAGACCTCCATCCCGATACTCAACTCATTTCCATTCCCCCTTACCGTATGACCCCGACAGAATTGAAAGAGTTGAAGGATCAATTGAGGGATTTGGTGGAGAAGGGTTTCATAAGGCCTTTTAAGTTACCTTGGGGTGCACCAGTGTTATTTGTGAAGGAAAAGGATGGTTGTCTTAGAATGTGCATTGATTACCAGCAACTTAATAGGGTTACCATAAAGAACAAGTGCCCTGTACCAAGGATTGATGGCCTTTTTGATCAATTACAAGGGGCTAGTCACTTTTCTAAGATTGATCTTCGATTCGGATACCATCGAGTGAAGGTGAGGGAGTGTGATATTCCCAAGTTGTCTTTTTGGACTAGGTATGGGCATTTTGAGTTTTTGGTTATGTCGATTGGGTCGACTAATTCACCGGCTATATTTATGGATCTTATGAATAAGGTCTTTAAACCCTATCGTGACATGTTTGTGGTGGTCTTTGTTGATGATATATTGATTTATTCTTGGAGTGAGGAAGAGCATGTGAATCACTTAAGCGTGGCGTTGCAAATTTTAAGGGAGGAGAGGTTGTTTGCTAAATATGAATAATGTGAATTTTGGTTGAAAAAGGTTATTTTTCTAGGGCGTGTGGTATCGGGTGATGGCATTAAGGTGGATCCAAAGAAGACGGAGGTGATAAGAAATTTGCCTAGACCCTTGACTCTGTCAGAGATTAGGAGTTTCTTGGGTCTAGCGGGTTACTACCAGAGGTTTGTGAAGTGGCTTTTCTTCTATTGCTTCTCCTGTGACAAAGTTGACCCAAAAGAAGGAAATGTTCGTCTGGACCGATGAATATGAAAAAAGTTCCAAACTTTGAAAGATAAGCTTGTCTCCGCTCCTATCTTGGCTCTACTAGAAGGGTTGGAAGGGTTTATGGTATATTGTGATGCCTCAAGAATTGGTATAGGGCGTGTTTTGATGCAAAATGGCAAGGTAAGATCACATTCCTCTAGGAAACTTAAGGTGTATGAGAAGAATTATCCCACCCATGATCTTGAATTGGCGGCTGTGGTGCTTACTTTGAAAATTTGGTGTCACTACTTGTATGGGGTTCATATTGATGTGTTTACCGACCACAAGAGTCTTCAATATGTATTCACCCAAAAAGATCTTAACTTGAGACAAATAAGGTGGTTAGAGCTTCTTAAAGATTGTGATATAAGTGTGCATTATCACCTCGGAAAAGCTAATGTTATGGTCGATGCTCTAAGTAGAGTGTTTGAGGGTAGTCTAGCTCATATTGATGATGGTGGCAAAGAGGTGGCTAGAGAAGTTCACCGGTTGGATAGATTGGGGTCAGGTTGGATGAGGTTGAAAATGGTGGTGTAGTGATTTTTGATGGTTCTAAATCTTATTTTATTGAGGAAGTAAGTCAAAACAAAATCTTGACCTCGCTTTGCTAGAGTTGAAGACCTTGGTTAAGGATTGTAAAGTGGAGGTTTTCTCTTAAGGGAGATATGGTGCCCTCGGGTACCAAGGTAGGTTGTGTGTGCCCAATGTTCATGACTTAAGGGAGTTGATCTTGAAGAAGGCCCACAATTCATACTATTCTATTCACCTCGGTTCTACAAAGATGTATAGGGACTTGTAAGAGCTGTATTGGTGGGGTGGTATGAAGAAGGACATTGCCAAGTTTATATCCGGATGTCACAATTTCCAAAAAGTGAAAGTCGAACATCAAAGGCCAGGTGGCCTAGCCCAAGACATAACTATTCCTACTTGGATATAGGAAGAGATCAACATGGATTTTGTGGTTGGGTTGGCTAAGTCTAGGAAACACCTTGACTCTATTTGGGTTATTGTGGGTAGAATGACAAAGTCAGCTCACTTTCTATTGGTAGAAACTACCTATGGTTCCGAAGATTTTGCCAAGTTGTATAGCCATGAGTTGGTTAGATTGCATGAAGTGCCCTTTGTCTATAAATTCAGATCGTGGTGCTCAATTCACTTCTCACTTTTGGAGGTCCTTCCAAAGAGGTCTTGTTACCAACGTTAAGCTTAGCACAACTTTTCATCGTCAAATAGATGGTCAAGCCAAGAGGACTATCCAAACTCTTGAGGATATGCTTAGAGCTTGTGTTTTGGAGTTAAAGGGTAATTTCGATAAACATCACCCACTTATTATTTTTGCTTACAACAACAGCTACAACTCAAGCATTGGTATGGTTCCCTTTGAAACTTTATATAGTAGGTGTTGTAGATCCCCGGTTGGGTGGTTTGAAGTGGGGAAGATGGCTTTGCTAGGTCCGGATTTGGTCATGGAGGCCTTGGAGTAGGTGAGTTTGATAAGGGAGAGATTGAAAACAACTTAAAGTATACAAAAGTCCTACTCCGATGTGAGGAGAAGGGATCTTGAGTTTAAGGTTGGTGGTTGGGTTTACTTGAAAGTCTCACCCATGAAGGGTGTGGTCCAGTTTGGCAAGAAAGGAAAATTAAGACCAAGGTTTGTGGGTCCTTATAGAGTTTTGCGGAGAGTGGGTAAGGTTGCATATGAGTCGGAGTTGCCTATGGAGATGAATATGGTTCATCCGATCTTCCATGTTAAGAAAGTGTTTAGGTGGCCGAAGTGCTATAGTGCCCTTAGAGGTTGTAGAAGATAATTTGACCTATAAGGCGGTCCCAGTGGAGATTTCGGATAGACAAGTGAAGAGGTTAGAAACAAAGATGTATCTTCCGTCAAGGTCCTTTGGAGGAACCAACATGTTGAAAGTGCCACATGGGAAGTCGAAGTGGACATGAAAAAGCGATACTCATATCTCTTCCACTCTACTCAAGGTGAAGGTACTAATTTAAGTCCCCTATATGATTTCAAGTCTTATGTTTCAGCCCTTATGTTGTTTTGCATGCATTCATGTTCATGATAACAAGTTTATGGTGATTATTGATATTCATGTTGAGACTTTTTGAAAATGATGTTTAAATGCATTTGTTGCATTCATATCGGTCCGAGATCTTCATGATTACTTCTCTTATGCATGTTTCTTTGACATACGGGGATGAATGTTCCCAAGAGGGAGATATTAAAATGCCCCAAAATGTGCTTCAGAATGCCCCGTAATCATAATTTCCATATATCTCAAAATCCGTGCATGATATCGAAAATCTAACTTTATATTCTTGATTCGGGGGCAAAATTGAGCAGGGAATGGGTATAACCTGTATTTTAAAGACCCGTAGGAAAAAATAATTTTAGCTAATTTTCAATTTCCAGTGGCTGACCGTGCACTGGTCGTGATGCGCTAGGGGCGAGGAGCAGTGTAATTAGCAATCCGCGTCTAGTTCATGAAGAACCAGGGGTGCAGACTAGTGTATTATTTTCTTTGGTTTATCTGTTTCGGCCAAGGGCATTTGGTCATAGCCCCACGCCCAGTTAAGCGTGAAATCACCCATACTTAGCCTTTTTTCAACTCTATAACTCACAAAACCCTCTCTCAAACCCCTCTAAGACTCTAACAATTCTCTCATTCAAATCTAAGGATCTCAAGCTCAATTTTTTAAATCAAGCATTCATTTCAAGCTATAAGACTACTTCAATTTCACCTCAAAGAATTCAAGGTTCAAGGTATGTGGGTTTCATCCATTGGGTCCTTTCACCCATGGAGCCCAATCTTCCCTTTTCGTGAAAACTACATGTTTTCAAGTTGTATTCCCTATGAGTATCTCTTATTATGGATTATGAATATAAATCATGTTGGGGTTTTACTAAGTATTGATTGATTATGCATGAATGTCTATTTCAAGTTGCTCCATGAATTGATTATTTCTATTGAGACTATGCATGTTTTGAGCTATGAAACTATGATTTTTCATGAAATTTTGTAATGGACTTCAAGGTACCCTACATGAGGGTTTTACTACATGCTGGTGGGTTGACTTGCATTGAGTTTACTCATCTCATTTCACTCTTGAATTGCATGATTTTGAACAAGTATCACGAGTCCACCATGTGTTTGATAAAATGACATGACAAGAATTCTCAAGTTATTTATGATCTATTACATGATTTACAAGTTAACTGACTTCATGATCATTAAGGGCTTTGAAGTATATATTGAATTCATAAAAAGTATCTATGATTTTGCAAGTATCAAGTCAATCCCTATTTCAAGGTTTTTACCTCTTATGAGCCATTCATGTTAAAGCAAGGGTTCATGTGTGATTATGATCTACTCTCATGTTCAAGTTAGGCTCACTACTAGAGGTCAAACATGTTTACTAGCTACTCAAGTCATGTTTTTACAAGCTATTTATGTTATGATTAAAGTATGATTATTTCAAGTATTTCGTGGATTCGACTTAGCATCAATTGAGCCTTAAGATGGGGGCTCGACTCAAGTGGTCCTTATATAAAGTCTTTAGTCTTTAAACTATATGCCACCATAGGATTATGATTATTACCCTTGCTATATTGGTGGATCCATCTAGTTCGTGTTATCATGTTTGGTTTGCCTTGGCAAGTAGACCACACTTCACCGGTGGGTGTCATACCCGGTCACATGAATTGAGGGGGTGTCAGGCCTCAGAGTCCAAGTTGTAGCTGCTTGGTCTATGTCAGTTGAGGTCACTTTCCACATATGTATACTATATATATTGTGCAAGATGAATGATTTATAAGCATGTCTTATTATGCACATTGATCATGCATGTATATTGAGATTATATATCCATTGCTTATGTTTATGTATTTTGACTATATTAGCTTATGTCTTGTTGCATTGCATCTCGCATACTTAGTTCATTCAAATGTACTAATACAAACTCTATGCCTACATGATATTACCATGTAGGGACCGAAGCTCCTTTTGATCATCCTCCATGTGGCTAGTTCGGTATTTCGAAGATAAGCATTGGTGAGTTCTCAAGTCCGAGGACACTATCTACACTACTCTTTCTATTTCGATATTTTGCTTCCACGCTCAAGGATGTGTGATTGATAAGCTAAGGGACTTGTTTGGGCTCCTTTGGGGTTCCTCATTCGTCGTGTCACGTCTAGGCCTTAGGGTTGGGTCGTGACAAATGCCTTCATTGAGAGCTAAAAAGAAAAATGAAGTATGAAAATAAGGTAAAAGGCTGAAAAATAATAAGAAAACACCTAAAAAAAAGCTTGAAATAGGAAAAAGGAGAATAGGGTGTAAATAACAAAGTTGGTGGAGCAAAAGTGTAGAAAAAAGCAGTTTCAAGAAAGACCTTTAGTTACTATTTTCCCGAAATACCATACCAAAGCCCCTTGAGCCTATGTTACAAGCCAAGAAAGCCCTAATGTGATCCTAGACAAATTAATTGAAAGTCTAAGTCATAAGTATAGGGGTAAGCCTATGGTATTATTCATCATGCATGAATATCTGTTGTGAGAGTGAGTATTTTTGCACAATCCCAAGATTTAAACATGCAACCATCATTGAGTGTCAAAAATGGGACTTCTTTTTGTGAGGACATTTGCATTGCATTGTTAGCATTTGACTTGTTCAATGAGTGTGGACTGTTGATAATCCCTTGCTTGTCATAGTTATGCACCAGTTTGCATTAGTTTGCTGAATAGCTATCTAATCCTATTTTTAAAAGTTAGTATGGGTATCTGAGTCTGAGATATATATGATATATTCCATTGAGTTGAGGTCAGTGTGTTACTGTGTTTTCTATGCAGATTGAGTCATCGCTTGAAGACAAATAACAATTCTAAGTTGAGGGTGTTGATTGCTGCCAAAATATATCACTTTTGATGCCTAAAACTTAGGATATTGTGTGTTCTCAACACGATATTTGTGGGTTTTATGTTTTTCTTGTGTTTTTATTTGCAGGATTACAGGTTGGCTATGATTTGGGGAAAAATTGCAGAAGTTGTTGGTTTTTACTGTTCTATGAGACCTTATACGACTCTTAGAGCAATCTACGAATCATACAGGTGTTTTATCAGAAATTCCAGTGAGTGGCCAAGTTTCTAAAGTTGAAGTCTACAAACATGCAAATGAGTCATGGAATAGTTTATGAGTCGTAGACTACCTTTCCTGTATTAAGGATCAGAGAAGTAGACTTACAGGAAAGCCCCCCTTATGGGTCATAAATGACTTTAGGGTCGTAAAGGGATGTTGTAGAAGAGAAGTCCAAAAATCTAGCAACTAATTACAAGACCCCGACTACAAACCGTAGAAGACATTACAGATAGTAAGGTGCTTTCGTGGAGTTTGCCGACCAACTTTCCTAATTTTTTAGGACTTGTTTTTACTAATTATAAATACGTTTTTAGATTTTTTTCAGAAGTTCTAGTCATTTTACGTAAGTTTTCATTAGTTTTAGGTTTTGTACCCAGAGAACTCAATATTTTTAGAGAGTCTTTGAGAACACTTGTGCTTTAATTCAATCTTCAAGATTGTGATTTTCACTGACTTTGAATTTGTGTGTTCTTAATTCAATTGTGTAAGTGTTTAACTATGTCTTCTCAATTCATAATCTCTTCATGTACATATAGTGTGAGTAGCCAAATCCATAACTAGTGTTATGGGAACCACGAAGAACAAACAAAGTAAAATAGGATAATTCACAATTCTTGAAAGGTGTATATGCATGTATTAATTAACTCTCTTCATTTTAGTGTTTTTTTGATGGTGGTCAACAATAGAACTCGCCTAATGTTACTGACTAGACCAAGATAGTAATGAATAGGAAAAAAGATTAATTAACTTGACTCAATTGATGTGTTCTTGTCTAATCAACCAAACTGGCTTAAGGAGAGGTTGTACCGGGACTAATAAGTAATGGTTAGTAATGCACACTATGGAGATGGGCTAAGTTGCCTAGTGAAATTCGTCTCTCTCCTTTGACAAAAGGGCTTGGTGAACTTAAATTACCGTCCTGCATGCCATACACTAGACAAGAATTAGGTTATCGGGGGATACTGAGTTGGGGAATCATATAGAACACAATACCTTAGTTGCTCTTTATTATTCATTTTTCTCTCATTATAGTTGGTTTATTTTCTCATTGATTATTGCAAAACCCCCCTCCCCGGGGAATTGAGTCGGGTAACTACTCATATTGCATATTGGTGAATTTGTCTTGAGTATACGTAATCCATATGGTTTTGACCCTAACCTTTGTTAGGTTTTATTTCTTGACAATGACCGCTCTATCCTTTAAAAAGGAGGTGTAACTTGGCAACATCACAAACACAATGGCCAACAACTCAAGATCATATGTCGGATGATTCTTTATATTAACTTTCAATGGCCTTGAAGCATAGGCAATGAACTTTCCATTTTGTATCAGCACACAAACCAATCCTATATTTGAGACATCACAAGAAACAACAAAACCATCCAGACCTCAGGCAATGTAAATATAGGACCCGATGTAAGATAATCCTTCAAAAAATTGAAGCTTTTTACATATTCATTAGAACATTAGAATTTTATCTTCTTTTGGGTAAACCTTCTTGAAAGGGAAGCAAGGGAAGAAAATCCTTCAACAAACCTCCTATAGTATCTAGACAAACCAAATAAGTTCCTAATATCGGATGGAGACAATCGTCTAGGCCAATTCTTCATAGCCTCCATTTTCTTTAGATCAACTCTAATACCATCACCTAAAATAAGTGACTATGAAAAGCCACCTCTCTTAGCAAAAATTTACACTTACTAAACTTGGCAAAAAGTTGTTTATCTCACAAAGTTTGCAACACAATGCTTAAATGGTTTTCATGATACTTTACATCCTATGATTAAACTAATATAACATTTATGACTACCACCACAAACATTTCCAAATACTGTTTGAAGACCCCATTCATTGAATCCATGAAAGTGGTGGGGGAATTTGTTAGTCCAAATGACATAATCAAAATTTAAAATATTCATATTGAGTTCTAGTTACTGTCTTCGCAATATCATCCTCCTTTACCTTCAATTAGTGATATCGAAACTGGAGATTCAATCTTAGAAAAGTTGCTTACACCTTGTAGTTGATCAAATAGGTCCTCAATCCTTGGAAGTAGATACACATTTTTGATAGTTACCATGTTCAATTATCGATAATCCACACACATCCAAAAGGAACCATCCTTCTTCTTTACAAACAACAGGGGAGCACCCCAAGGTGACACACTAGGCCTTAAAAATCCCTTATCAAGAAAGTTCTTTAATTGATCCTTTAATTCTTTCCACTCTATTAGGGCCATTCGATTTGGAGGTATAGAAAAAGGTTGGGTGTCAGGCAATAGACCAATACCAAAATCAATTTCCCTTAGGGGATAAATACTGGGAAAAATCAAGAAGCTCATTTACTATGGGTACTGAATTAAGAATAGGAACATGAGACTCAACATCCATGACTCAGAAAACATGATATAGACAACCTTTAGAAATCATTTTCATAGATTTCACACAAGAGATAAACTTCCCCTTAAACATAAAATTGGTTCTCGTCCATTCTAGGATAGGCTCATTATGAACCTGAAAGGTGATCTTATAGGTCCAACAATCAATAGAAGCATAGGATGCGTCCAACCAATCCATACAAAGAAATTTTATGTCCCTTTACTTTCAGGGTGAGCCCAAGACGTGACTTGGCTCCCGTCTTACATATGACTAAGAGTTATTTGTTGGACATCATGTAAACTCTACGTATGGGTTTGTTATGAGTGGTACTTGTTACTTATGGACACTATGCTTATATCTATCTTATGATGATGATATTATGATATAATGATGAGATCATGAAATTCCTCTCCCCGTGACATTACCATTGCGTGAGTCGTACTTATCCGCCTCTTAGTCCTTATGTGCTATGTGAATTCATGCAAATCCATTTCCTTGTGACTAATGTGCTGTCAAAATAAAACACATTGAGTGCCTAAAACAAGGGATTTTGTGAGTTATTAAAGCACTTTTTAGTGTTTTGATGTGTTTTTGTGTTAATCTTGCAGAAAAGTTAGGTTGGCATGATTTTGAAGAAAAGTTGCAGATTTTACTGAAGCATAGGCCATACAAGCACACCTACGAGTTGTAGCTCACTCTACGAATCGTAGGTTATGTCATAGCAAGAATCAAAGACCAAAAATCAGAAATCTGCCAAATGAAGGTCACCCCTACGAGCCTAGCCTACGAGTCATTAGACACACTACAACTCATATAGGTGGACTCATAGCAAGAATTAGCAAGCCAAAATGTTGAACCAAAAACTGAAGACCAAGCGTATGAGAAAAATATACGAGTTGCATCCCAAGCAACAACTCGTACCTATGAGTTGTACCAGTTCAGCCCAAGATGCCAAGAATGTCACGACCCAAGCCTAGGACCTAGACGTGACCTGGTGAACGAGGAACCCAAAGGGACCCCAAACAAGCCTCTTAACTTGTCGTTCCACATCCTTGGTCACGGAAGCATACAAAGACATATAAATTAAGAATGGGGCCAATGGGACTAAGAGAAAGCTTGCACAAACGTCATAATAAACAGTCAAGAGTCTAAATTCATACACAAATACATAACATATCCAACAAACACCTCTAATACATAGATATAGTGGGGCCAAGACAAATTACTGGGCTCACCCTCATAGTCAATAGAACATGAGAAAGTGTCTCAATACAAGGATAATAGTAACTTAGACCAAGGTTCCTGAAATAGAGGACTCACCAACCAGCTAGGAATAGCACCGTCAAGCCACGTGGAGGAGGAGGATGATCAACTTGGGCACCAGTCCCTACATGATGATATCATGTAGGAAAGAGTAAGCGTTAGTATATTTGAATGTACTAAATATGTGGGATGCAATGCAACAAGAGATAAGTTTCATGGTCAACATGTATAATATTAGGCAATAGGCATGATATAGCAATATGACATGTATGTTCAATGCATGAATAGAACATGCTTAAGTAAATCATACCCATATAGGATACCATATGTGAAGAGGAGTTTAAGTTAGATTGCCAATGTGTAAACCCCTCGGAGTTGGTGATGATAGCACCTATCACCCTAGTGTGTGAGGTACAAACCCCTCATCAAGGTTAGTGATGACAGCACCCATCACCCTAGTGTGTGAGGTACAAACCCCTCATCAAGGTTGGTGATGATTGCACCCATCAACCTAGTAGTTGAGTCTTTGACCCCTCAACTAGGCCCCCGAATTGGGAATGGTCTACCACAACACTTTAGATAGTATTCATTCTTGCGCTAAGCTCATTTCATCATCACATAGTCAATCATATCATATATCATGCTTTAGACCTTTATTTCCTCAAGAAACCATAACCGGACATTTTATCAAACACCTTGGAGGTGTTTAGTGGGGGTAAATTACTATGCAATATAGAGATGAAATCATACAGGAAAATCTGTTGTAAAACCATTAATCAACACCTTGGGACACCCCCAAGACATTCTTACAAAAACCCCTCATCAAACCCAACATTAGATCCAAGATTTAGAGCTCAAAATATGCTAAAACAACCATAATTTTATGAACTAAAATCACTGTGCAGTAAATATCTCAATACACGAAACCCACATGTAAAATCAACTTTAAATCATAAAATATTTGTAAAAAGAGTGTTTAGGTACCATGAGTGGAAGGACCCAATGGTTAAACATCACATACTTTAGCTTTTGTGAAGATTTTGAAGAATACTTTAATGGAGATTTGAAGCATGGATGAGATCCTTGAAGAAATCCTTGAGATAGGCCTTGAGTTTGAGACTTAAATTTAGGGTTAGAAATGAGTCTAAGTGTTTGGGGAAATATTGGGGAATGTTTTGCTGATATGAGGGTGAAATAAGGCTAAGTATAGGTGAAAATACGTTTGGGGAAACTTAGGTCCAACACTTAGAAAAATTTAGGCGACTAGTAAAAGACAGTGCAAAAATAACACCTCTCCGTGTAGCGGAGAGGTCGCGGACCCTTACTGGAATTGCACCCAGTGAAATTTCATAATTCGATTCTTTTTCTTTAAATTCGAGGTTAGACTTTTTTCACCCTAATTTGGACCCCCTAAAAAGAATATCAAGTCGGATTTTCAAAATTCAAAATGAATTTTTAGATATATGGAAAATAAGTTTCCGATTACTTCCGAGGCACGTTGTCGGGCAGTTTTTGGAGTCGTTTCAATATCTCTCCCTTGGGAACATTCATCCCCAAATGTATAAGACAAGAGTAATCATGAACAAATCAGCCCCAACATGAATACAACATAACATTTAAAACACCATTTTCGAATCCTCAACATAAGTGTAAAATCATCATATGTTTACCAACTTAAACATGAGTGAACATGAATGACACAGGGGATGAAATGTAAGACTCGAAGTCACATATGAAACTTAGGATTAGTACCTTAGGCTTGAGTGGAGTGGAAAATATATGGATACTACTTTTGCATGTCTGCTTCGGCCTCTTTCGACTTGTTGGTTCCTCTAAAGGACCTTAACGGATGCCACTTCTTTGTTCCTCATCTCTTTACTTGCCTATCCATGATCTGAATTAGGACCTCCTCATAAGTTAAGTTATACACCATATCACCCACCACATCAAGAGGTACAATGGCATTAGGATCGCCAACACATTTTCTCAACATAGAGACATGAAACACCGGATGGACCAATTTCATTTCACTAGAAAACTTCAACTCATAAGCTACTTTGCCAACCCTCTTAATCACCTTATAAGGACCAACATACCTTGGGCTCAACTTCCCCGTTTTGCCAAAACAGACCACACCTTTCATTGGAGAAACCTTCAAATAAACCCAACACCCACTTGGAATGATAGGTTTCTTCTTCTTCTTACATCGGCATATGATTTTTGATGACTTTGAGCTGCACTCAACCTTTCCCTAATCATC
Organism: Solanum clarkiae; assembly: GCA_011800125.2. Taxonomy (NCBI): domain Eukaryota; kingdom Viridiplantae; phylum Streptophyta; class Magnoliopsida; order Solanales; family Solanaceae; genus Solanum; species Solanum clarkiae. The sequence goes on along the minus strand of JAABOM020087387.1, from coordinate 7,001 downwards.
TTAACCTTCTCAAGAGCATCCATAACCATATCCGACCCCAATAATGCCACCTTTCTAACCTCAAACCAACCAAATGGTGATCTACAATGTCTCCCATAAAGAGCTTCAAAAGGAGCCATACCGATGCTAGAATGATAGCTATAGTTGTAGGAAAACTCAATCAATGGAGGATAGTCATCCCAACTACCTTTAAGCTCCAATACACAAGCCCTAAGCATATCTTCAAGTATTTGAATCGTCCTTTCAGCTTAGCCATCCGTTTGAGGGTGGAAGGTCGTACTAAGGTGAACTTTGGTTCTAAGACCCCTTTGAAAAGATCTCCAAAAGTGTGACATAAATTGTGCACCACGATCCAACATAATGGATGATGGAACCCCATACAACCTTACAACCACATGGATATACAACCTTGCATACTCTTCAGCCCCATATGAAGTCTTGACCGGTAGAAAGTGAGACGATTTCATCATCCTATCAACCACAACCCATATAGAATCAAAATCTTTTCTAGTCTTGGGAAACCCAACTGTGAAATCCATATATATCGTCTCCCTACTTGCTCTATGTCTTGGGTTAGGCCACTCGACCTTTGATGCTTAGCTTTGACTTATTGACAACTATGGTAATCAGTGACAAATTTGGCAATCTCTCTCTTCATGCCTCCCCACCAATACACATCCCTCAAGTCTCTATGGATTTTGTTGGAACCGGGGTGGATAGAATAGGAGGAATTATGAGCTTCATCAAGAATTCTCTCCCTCAAACCATCAACACATGGCACACACAACCTACCTTGGTATCTAAGGGCCCCATCTCCCCCTTGGGAGAAAACTTCTATCTTGCCTTCTTTCACTAAGCCTTCAACTCAAGCAAGGAGGAGTCTAGATCTTGTTTTGCTATCACCTCATCAACCAAAGAAGATTTAGAACTATCAACAACAACAATACCATCACCCACATCTTTTAACCTCACCCCTAGTCTAGCCAATCTATGCACCTTTCTAGCCATCTCCCTATCACCACTATCCATGTGAGCTAGGCTATCCATAAACATCTGACTCAAAGCATCCGCCACAACATTTGCCTTACCCAAATGGTGATGCACACTCATGTCATAGTCCTTAAAGAGTTGTAGCACCCCTAATAATGAGGCCAAATCTTTAATGTAAATACCACGACGGCCATTTCAAGATCATGGGTAGGGTAGTTATTTTCATGAACTTTGAGTTGCCTAGAAGCATAAGCTATTACCTTACCATTTTGCATTAGTACACAACCCAAACCAACTTTTGATGTATCACAATATACAAAAAATCCCTCAAGCCCATTCGGTAGTGATAATATAGGAGAGGACACAAGTCTATCTTTCAATGTTTAGAAACTTTTGTCACATTCATCGATCCACACAAACTTAACCTTCTTTTGAGTCAATTTTGTCATAGGAGAAGCAATGGAGGAGAACCTATTCACAAACCTTCTATAGTAACCTGCAAGACCCAAGAAACTCCTAATGTCTGACGGGGTCAATCGTCTAGGAAAATTCCTAATCACATTGGTTTTCTTAGGATCCACTTTTATACCATCCGCCGACATCACATGACCTAAGAATGAAACTCCTTCAACCAAAATTCACACTTGTCATATTTAGGATACAATCTCCTCCCTCAATTTTTGCAACACAACCCTCAAATGTCCCATATGATCCTCCTTACTATGCGAGTAGATCAAAATATGATTAATGAAGACTATAAAAAAGAAATCAAGGTAGGGCTTGAAGACCCTTCTCATTAGGTCCATGAAGATGGCCGATGCATTAGTCAATCCAAAGGACATCACCACAAAATTATAATGCCCATACCTAGTCTGGAAGACCATCTTTGGAATATTACACTCACTCACCCTTACTTGATGGTACCCGAACAGAAGATCAATCTTAGAGAAAAAGCTAGCCCCTTGCAATTGGTCAAACAAGTCATCAATCCTTGAAAGAGGATATCTATTCTTTATTGGGACGCTATTGAGTCGCCGGTAGTTAATGCACATTTTAAGTGACCCATCTTTCTTCTTTACAAATAACACCAGTGCACCCCAAGTTGATTGGCTAGGTCTAATAAATACCTTCTCCAACAAATCTTTCAATTGCTCCTTTAACTCCTTCAACTCCGCTGGGGCCATATGGTAAGGGGGAAATGGAGATAGGTTGGGTGTCGGGAAGGATATCTATGCCAAAAATCTACCTCCCTTTTGGGAGGGACACCAGGAAGGTCATTTGGGAAGACATCAAGAAATTTATTTACAACCGAAACTGACTCAATGGAAGGGACTTTGGACTCCACTCTTTGACTCTCAAGAGATGATACAAATACCCCTTGGAAATCAACCTATGGGCATTAATGCATGAGATGAACCTACCCCTCACTACTACATCATGACTTTCCCACTCAAGGATGGGTTTGTTTGGAAATTGAAACTTGACCCTACAGGTTCTATAATCATTAGAAGCATAGTATGCATGCAACCAATCCATCCCAAGGATAACATCAAAATCAATCATATCTAATTCAACAGGATCACAAGGCAAGGTTTTATGCAAGATGCAAACCAGACAATTTCTATACACCCTCCTAGCAACAATAGAGGCACCAATAGGGGTAGACACCTCATACGACTCATGCAACAACTCCGACTCAACATGGAACTTTTTAGAAACAAAGTGGGTAACGAAGGAAAGGGTGGCACCCGGATCAATCAAAGTATATACATTAAGATAAAAAAATTTCAACATACCGGTAACAACATCAAGGACCTCACCAACCTCTTTCCTCCCATGTAGAGCATAGAATCGATTGTGCCTTGGGGCACCACCTTGAGTGGAACCACATTTTCCCCCTGAACCTTGCCATGGTTTCAAGGTCAATCTATCTTCTGTGACCAAGCTCCCCATATTCAAAGCATGCATTGGAACCCTTAAAACATGGGCCCTTATGACCACCTCCACATATAGGATACACATCATTAAGAGACACACCAATAACACCTTGAGGCCTAGGGAAGTCATCAACAAAACCCCTATAAGTAGCATGAGGAGGCCTTTGGCCTTGAAATCTAGTACTCCTTTGGACCTTGCCCTCAAAGCGGGTTCTCTTGGCTTCATGGCCCCTCCTCTTTCTCAAATTTTCTTCTTCCATTTGCTTGGCGTATGTCATCAACCGAGACAAGTCCATATCACTAATAAGCAAGGCAGGCTGACACTCTTTGGTTACCAAATCGGAGACACCCATAACGAACTTATTCATCCTTGACCTAGAATCAACCACCAAGTAAGGAGCATACTTTGAAAGTTGATTAAATTTGAGGGCATATTTCCTCACACTCATAACACCTTGTTTCAAGTTCATAAACTCAACCAACATTGCTTCCCTAAGCTCAAGAGGGAAGAACCGATTAAGGAAGGCCAATTTGAATTCCTCCCAAAGCACCACATAGCAATTACCGTTCTCATCTTTCTATTGATCAAACCAAATTTTGGCCACCCCCATGAGTTGGTACGCCGCCCACTCTGCTTTCTTATTTGGCCCAACTCCCGTGATCGACAAGATTTGGTAGACTTCATCAATAAACTCTTGTTGATCCTCATCCACCTTTGACCCATGGAAAATCGGAGGATTCATCCTCATGAAGTCCCTTACCATAGCTCCTAGGGTGGTAGCATGAGGAGCTTGGGCCCCTTGTTAGACTTGGTTGACCGCTACTTAGGCAACCATAGTAAGAGCATCCTGTAGCTCACCATTGGTAGGTTACTCCTTGGGAGTTTGGGCCTATCTTCCTCTTGTATTCGGCATGATTTAGAATAGCAAAGAACAATCATTGGGGGGGAATACTTATCACAACTTTATAGCACGACTTAGGACATGAAAAAGGAAAACATTTCCTAAAACGTCTCATAGCCTCCTATTCATAATCATGGCACACTTCATAACCATTAATATGACTCTATTTGATGCAGTGTGTTGAAATCCGAGGATCTATCAACCTAGTGCTCTGATATGAAGTTTGTTACAACCCAAGCCTAGGGCCTAGACATGACACGAGGAATAAGGAACCCAAAGGGACACCAAACAAGTCTCTTAACTTGTTATTACATATCCTTGGTCGTGGAAGCATATAAAGATATATAGATTAAGAATTGGGGCAGTGGGACTAAGGGAAAGCTTGCATAAATATCATAATCAAGTGTCAAAAGTCAAAGATCATACATAAATACACAACATATCGAACAAGCACCTCTGATACAAAGATATAGTGGGGGCGAAGACAAGCTACCAGGCTCACCCTCATAGTGAATAGAAAGAAGAAAGTGTCTCAATACAAGGATAATAGTAACTTAGATCAACGTCCCAGAAATGGAGGACTCACCAACAAGCTTAGAATAGCAGAATCTAGTCGTGTGGAGAAGGAGGATGATCAACTTGGGCACCGATCCCTACATGGTGATATCATATAGGCAAGAGTAAGTGTTAGTACATTTGAATGTACTAAGTATGTGGGATGCAATGAAACAAAAGGTAAGTTTCATGATCAACATGCATAACATTAGGCAATAGGCATGATATAGCAATATGACATGTATGTTCAATGCATGAATAAAACATGCTCAAGTAAATCATACTCATATAAGATACTATATGTGAAGAGGAGTTCAAGCTAGATTGTTAAGGTGTAAACCCCTCGGGGTTGGTGATGATAGCACCCATTACCCTACTGTGTGAGGTGCAAACCCCTCAACAAGATTAGTGATGATAGCACCCATCACCCTAGTGTGTGAGGTACAAACCTCTCATCAAGGTTAGTGATGATCTCACCCATCAACCTAGTGATTGAGATATCAACCCCTTAATTAGGTTGGTGATGATCGCACCCATCACCCTAGGGGTTGCGTCTTTAACCCCTCAACTAGGCCCCCAAATTGGGAATGGTCTACCACAACACTTTAGATAGTATTCATCATGTACATAAAATCATTTCATCATCATATAGTCAATCATATCATATCACATGCTTTAGACCTTCATTTCCTCAAGAAACCATAACCGAATATTTTATCAAACACCTTGGGGGTGTGTAGTGGGGGTAAAAGACCATGCAATTTAGAGATAGAATCATATAGGAAAATCTATGGTAAAATAATCAATAAGCACTTTGCAGTACCCCCAAGATATTCATAACAAAACCTCTCATCAAATCAAACATTGGATCCAAGATTTAGAGCTCAAAACATGCTAAAACAACCATACTTTTATGAAATAAAATCACTGTGCCGTAAATTTCTCAATATACAAGATGCACACGTACAATCAACTTTAAATCATGAAATATTAGTAAAAAAAGGGTTTCGGCACCATGGATTGAAGGACCTAATGGTTCAACACCACATACTTGAGATTTTGTGAAGTTCTTGAAGAAGACTTTAACTGAGATTTGAAGCTTGGGTGAGATCCTTGAAGAAATCCTTGAGATTGGCCTTGAGTTTGAGACTTAAATTTATAGTTAGAAATGAGTCAAGTATTTGGGGAAATATTGGGGAATATTTTGGGTGATATGATGGTGAAATAAGGCTAAGTATAGATGAAAATACATTCGGAAAAACTTAGGTCCAACACTTAGAAAAATATGGGAGAACTAAGAAAAGATAGTGCGGAAATAACACCTCTTTGCGTCGCAGAGAGGTCGCGGACCCTCACTGGAATTGCACCAAGTGAAATTTCATAATTCGATTCCTTTGCTTTAAATTAGACCGTTGTGACCCTAATTTGGACCCCCTAAACAAGAATATGAAGTTGGATTTTTAAAATTCCAAACGAATTTTTAGATATATGGAAAACAAGTTTTTGGTTACTTTCAAGGCACGTTTTTGGGCACTTTTTGGGGTCGTATCAGAGAACCTGATACGAGACCTCAGCTATGACTCGTAGGTCATTCTATGAGTTGTAACTGCGAGACTTATCAGCTGTCAACTATCTTTTCTGCATAATTCCTAGGGTTATTTTCTAAATACTATATATAGCTTAAGTTAGGTTTTTGAGAGGGAGTTTAACCAATAGACATTTCACCATTACATTTTGAAGCTTTTCTTAGCTTTTTTAGGGTAGTTCATTGTTCTCTATCAGAAAACACATTCTGGGGATTGCAAAACTTGCCTTGTACTCATTGTTGATCAATAAAGCTTATGAGTTTGCAACTTGTGGTGCTTATTTTTATCATTGTTATTGCTAAAACTCTCAACTATGTCTATCATGTGCATTTTATGTGTTTTGCTTTGGCCATGAGTAGCTAAGCACCCACAACTTGGGGTTGTGGGAACCATGGGTAGTTGACTTGAAATAACTTAGTTTTCTGGCTTTTCGACGAACCATGAGGAACACAATTCCCGAGTTTTTCCCAAAATTGAGTGTTTCCTTGCATTGTAATTAGTGATTGTTTTAGTTTGTTTTTGAATTACAAACCTCCACCACCATTTAGAGATTGTAACTATATCTAGTGTAATCAAGTCGATGAACCATGAGGAACACAATCCCCGAGTTGTTCCCAAATTGAGTGCTTCCTTGCCTTATAGTTAGTGCTTGTTTTAGTTTGTTTTTAATGACAAACCCCACCCCCAATTTAGAGATTGTAGTCATAAATACTGGAAATGATTAGTACTGAAGTCTCGTAGTCGAGCCCTATATTCCCTGTGGATTCAATCACGTAACACCCCACACCTTACAATACTAGTATAATTCAAATTAAACATGATATGGTTTGGTCAAATTAGTGCTAATTTTCGAGAGTGCTTGAATCTTGTGTTAATGGGCTATATGTGCATCTAATGCTTAAGAGGGTCGAGTGTATACATGTTTTGTGTCGAATTGAGGAGATTATAGCCTTAAAATGAAGTGAAAGAATTGAGGTGCTTGTAGGACTTAATAAGCTAGCAGGTGAGTCACCTACTTGCTTAGCTTAAAA